>CABHPR010131878.1:1682-35713 GCA_902168415.1 Peromyscus melanophrys
CAGGTGCCCCTCCCCCACTCCCCTTCTGCCTCTCTCTTTCTCCATTCTCACTCTCTCGCTCCCTCCTTTCTCAACTAATCTGCAAAGGACTTGCTTCTTATGGTTTGCCATTCATAATATAGAAACTGCAATTGTAAGTGATTGGGAAGGCGTAGGCTATAACGTGCAGTTTGCTAATGCCCTACACTGTCGTGATTCCCATGGTGCAATGGTTAACTGTGGATTGTCATCATCAGAAGTTTTGGCAACAATTCTGAAAATGCCTCTCTTGTCTGTATTCCAAAAATTCAGGTTAAGGGAATCCAGAAGCTCTGAAAGTGCATTAGTGAGCATGGGGGACCACTGTCTGCTTGTATATTTCTCAAAGGCTGATTCTAAGGGCCTTGAATTCTGCACTGCCCATGTAAATGTCAAGTGGGCAATTTTCCTTCTGCAGCAATTAGCTGAGCTAACTGCTAGCCAAGACTATGGAAACAACAGTAGGCTTTGGGTTAAACTGTTTTAAGAAGCAGATTAAGATCAGAACTGTCTCATGTTTACGTCAGCAAATCATCACAAAGACTATATCTTTCTGGATTTGTTGTTTCCGCTGCTTGTTTGTTTTTGTACAGTCCTGGCTGGATGGCCTGGGACTCAGTTTGTAGATAAGGCTTGAGTTCACAGAAGTCTACCTGCCTCTACCTTGGAAATGTTGGGATGAAAGGTTTGCACCACCACACCCGGTCTGTTTTGGATACCAATGACCAGAGACAAATTTTAGCTATACAAGCATTTTGTGTTTCAATTTATTTGAAGTAATGGACTTTTACAAATAGTCCTTAGAAATATTTTATAGTACCCCACTGAAAGTCTCTCTTGAAAGAATTATTCTTCAAATATAGACTAGGAAACAGATCTCAAGAAACAGGACTGAAGGGATCCAGAGAATGTGCTAGAAGTCAAGGGAGGCAGGGAGTAAAGGTTGTGTTTGTGAGATTTTTATCACTGAGGGCACCTGGGGCTGAATGCTGCTGAGATCCCCTCAGGAAACCAGAGGGGTGGCTTGGAATTGTCCCTCTCTAGAAGCTGACATGTTAATGAATTAATTCTTATCACCCTTTGATACTCCAGGAGCATCAATTGCTCTCACCCTCCTATGCTGTCTTGCCAGGGTCAAACTAATCAACTGGCTTCAGAACAATCCCAGAAACAGAAAACCAAAGAAAGTGGGAAGGATAGAGTTTGACAAGAATTCTGACAAGTATACAGAACTTTCAGGAGCTGTCCACCAGCTGCAGCTGAATATCAAAGCAAGCCCTAGGCCTGTGGACAAAGCAAAGTTAATCCAAATGGATGAACATTTATATGAATCTGTACTTTTATTGAACAAGTAACTTGGAATAATGGAAGTTCTTTGACCATGGAAGTGACTTACAGCCTCTGAGCTATACCAGCGAAAAGGGATGAAAATACTAACCATGTGTGGTTTCTGATAGAATTGAATGCAGCACTTACGGAGCTGGAGAGAGAGAGATCAGTGGTTAAGGCCATCCATTATTTGTCTATTATGACAAAACACCATGACCAAGACTACGTTACAAAAGAAAGCATGTAACTGGGCTTATGATTTCAGAGAGTTAGAGTCCATGATGGTACCATAGCGGCACAGTGGCAGGAATAGCTGAGAGCTCACATCTCTACCCACACAGGTAGAAGACAGGGAGAGTACACTGGGAATAGTCTTTTGAGATCTCAAAGACTGCCCCTGCAGCGACATACCTCTTCCAACAGGGCCATACCTCCTAATCTTTCCCAACCAGTTCCACCAACTGGGGTTCGAGTTTTCAAATGTATGAGTCTATGGGGCCATTCTCATTCCAACTGCTACAGAGCATATTTTTCAGAGGCATTGAAGTTTTGTTTGGAAGGTCATTAAGTTTTGATATGATTTTAACATTCGTTTCATGCAAGAATGGACAATGGAAAAATCATCAATGGGACTTAATTCCCATGATAATCCTCCATATTTCAGTTAGAATTGTTTTCAGGTTCCTATCAGTCAAACGTTTCATACTTTATTATATTTTTAAATAAATCTTCAGATATTCCATTTTTTCATATTTCATCTTTTAAAACTGAGTCAAATACCAAGAAACAATTTATGCTCATCCTACTTTTAATTTCCTCTGATGTCAAAGTAAGGTTTTTTTTAAATTTTAGATTAAATTTTTAATGCTTCAGTTTTGTTCTTAGCCATTTTCCTCCAGTGGAAAGAAAGAAAGAAGCAGCTGGTTACTATTTTCAACTTTCTTTTGTTTGAGATTTATTAAATATGCAACACATGAATGTATGTTTTTCTTGTCTGAGTTTAGAGCTCACAACTTTTTTTTGCAAACAATAATAGAATTTAAAACAGAGAAGGCATAGAAATCATCTGGTCTGAGTATAGAACTTGCAATCTTATCATCTAGCATTTTCTTTTGTACTTCTCTGGTGTTTTGCCTACACACCCTTCACTTGACTACCAGTTGAAATAGCCTTCTTTTTCTGATGAATGCTGAAAATTATTTGCCTATTAATTATGTTAGTTAATCTGCCACCAAATAATATTTTCTTAATTTATTGTTGATTTAGATTATAGTAATCTTATTAGTTTGTTAATAATTTATCAAACATTACTTTTCCTTATTATGAATATTTTGTTCCATGCTGGAGATGCATTGTCTCCTATGAGTCCTTGCTACATTCAATTATACTTTCTTTTCATCCTTTAATACTCAGAGTGTGGTTGCTTGATGGATCTAGAATTAACTTAAATGCACGACTATGCATTTATTATTTTAAAATGTTTTATTACAACATACTGTTTTGATCACTATAATGTTTTATATCACAAATATGTTACGTATATATTATACCTATATATGTATACATTAAATGTATGTATGTAACATATTCATGTTTCATATATATCATGAATTATATTAGTAATTGTTCTTCACTTCCACTGGAAATGAAAAACAAGAAATACATCAATTGATTGTTCTTCACTGAAAGTAGCATTATTCTTTAGGGTGTATTTGTCAGTGTTTATGGACATTCTTATTTGCTGTTACTAAAGATACATGAAGTAGAGGATAGGCTGGTTTCTGGATTGTAGTGAGTAGAGGCCTTAGATAACACTAAATAAATACTCTGGAAGATCAGCAAGCTCTCTAGACCCCTGAGCCATTTCTTCAACCCCAGTGTCTCTATTTCTAGGACCCACACTAAGAACAGTTTGAGCAATGTTGCCTCGTTCTTTGAAGAGATCCAGCCAGATGTGCTATATTTCAGCTTCACAATTGAAGCATTTTTTAAATGAATATAATAGGTTTAGAATGCTGGCTGTAAAGCAGGGTGCCTGAGTTGAATTAGGGACCTTGGCATATTACTTAAAATGTCTTGTCTTTAGTTTCCTCATATGTAGAATGTTGGTGCTTATCATAATTTTTTTTAAACTAGAGATCAGTTTGAAGCAGTATGCTGCTTCTTTAGATCTCTGTCATGCCGAATCCTCTTACCCTACAGAATAAATTTCATCAGACTATCAGTTATATACATTACATCATCATCACAGTATTCTATTTATAGAATTATTAAGGCAACTCCATGTAGTTAAAAGGGAAGTTTATTGTCTGGCGGTGGTGGCGCACGCCTTTAATCCCAGCACTCGGGAGGCAGAGGCAGGCGGATCTCTGTGAGTTCAAGGCCAGCCTGGGCTACCAAGTGAGTTCCAGGAAAGGCGCAAAGCTACACAGAGAAACCCTGTCTCGAAAAACCAAAAAAAAAAAAAAAAAAAAAAAAAGGGAAGTTTATTTTGTGGGGTAACTTACAATTGAAGGGATAGGTTACAGGGTCTGGGAAAGGTGAAGCACAGTCCAGCCGTGTTCTCTGGAGAACTCTGCTCAGTCTACCTCCAACGTCCAGGCTCCAGCAACCAAGAGAGCCAGCCCCTCCGGATCTTGGGTCTTCAGGGGTCCTGTCTTGGCTCTGCCTTGTAGGCGTGACAGTTACCAAAGTCTCAATGGGGGTAGTACTTCCAGGTCAAAGCTGGAACAGCTACCTACTACATCTCCCCCTTTTGTCTAAATAAGAAGGTTCTAACCTAATATAAGACTATATACAATAGGAATGATTATCAAATATTGTCCAGGAGTAATAAAGGATAATGACCTAGATAAGATGGAACTACAACCAACGTGAACAATATCAAACAAGAGACACATACTAAAATCCAGAGAAGTCTGGAGCATAGGTAAATGGCATGTTACAAAGATCATTCCAAAAGGTGTCCTATCCTAAAGAACCTAAATCTAATACTTAATATATTTTATCTAAGATATTATATATATATACTAAATTGTAACTATAACTACTACTCTTTAATCCCATCAAAGACCTGAGAAGGAATATAATGATACCTGAGAAATGGAAGATGGATGCAAGCAACTTTCAGGAGTCTTACAAGAGTAGACAAAGACAGCTGGCAGCCTAGACAGTCACCTAATGTTTCTCAGCATTGTTGGTGCATTCAAATTGGCTACAGGCCTAGAGTATCTGACAGACCATTTTCAGAAGCAGGAATTCTGAAAGACCATCTTACCCTGTCTTGGCAGAGTACAGTGGTCGCTTTCCTTTGTGTCCCGCTTGTCCAGAAAGGACAGCATTGCATTCGTACAGTCAGCAGTCAAGGCAAGGGCAGTTCTTTGCCCAGTAGGCCATTTTGTGCCAAGAAGACAAACTTCCAAATGGAAATGTCTTAGAAGCCCAACATTCTTTCGGGATCAAATTGGTGCTGCCAGGAGCAATTGTGTCTCACGTCAACAGAATTCTAAGTTATTTAAATGCCATATTCTCTAGGTCCATGAAGTGTTTGAAGATTACATGTCCATCCGACCTATGTATCTGTAAATCTGGATAACCTAACTAACATAACTATAGAGATGACAAGCATAGGTGTCTATAAATCTATAAGTCTTATCTACCTAAATAACCTAAGGACTAAGGCTTCATCTAAACAAGGTAAACAGTCTGTAAGCAAATGTACTGTAAAAGGATGATGACTTTAAAATTGTGACAATACACAAAATATCTTTAACAGAGGTAGGAATGTATAGTGCAATATGCAATATGACAATAATCCTAAATATATATCAATATACAAAATTTCCTAAACAGAGGTAGAACATACATACAGTATGACAGATATAAATTTACATTTATATCAATATACAAATATTTTAAATAAGAGTAGAAATATATGTATATTACAACAAATATAGTTCTGTATTTGTATCAATATACAAATTATCTTAAACAGGAATATATAAATAGTTAACATTTGTATCAACATATAAGAATTCATAACAGTACAAATTATCTAAGGCTGCTTTTTACTAAATTTGTTTACTAGTATATACAATAATCTACCATAATATCTTATACCTATCCATTCCACTTTTTCTTTTCTTTTCCTTTTTTGTTTTGTTTTTGAGACACTTTTTATTTTCTTAAGGAGAATACTGAGTCTAATATTTTCTTCCACACCCAACCCTATAACCATCATCCATAACGCTGAGAAACATGAAACCTTCAGGAGAAAGGGCATCGTTTTATTAGATGGTATCTCTGTTGGGTACTGTAAGAAAGCTCAGATAGTTAAGTCTCAGTTAGACTAACTGTAGATTCTGCAGCAAGTCTCAGAGTAATGGGTGAGACTGTCTGAAATTCTGGCTAGAAGTGTAGTATGATGATGAGTACCATGGCATCATTCTGGACTGGGTAGAGTTGTTGTTGTTGAGGCCCCATCTTCCTTCAGAGACTTCAGAGATTGCTATTGGAAAAACTTATTTTTTACCATGAAAAACTTGAACATTATTAATATATCAAAATGGAAAGTTTGGATTTAAAGATGACATGACATGTAAGAAAGGATTCCGAGAAATCAAGAGTAAGCATGGAGAGAATTAGAATCTTAAAGACAGTGGTCCCTTTTATTGGTTTCCTTTTGTCCCATACCAGAGGACTCTTCTGATATGGGACTGAAGAATCTCTCAACCTTTTCTTTTAGCAATATGCTTGGGTTTAGAGAAGGAGTGAGCCAATTCCATCTCCAAAGCCAGCTTGGTTTATAATTGAATTGGAACCACAACTTTTCTAGATTGAAAGAGATATAGACATTAGGCTGTGAGATTTTACCCTGTGTAGATTGGTACCAATAGATTCTTTCTTTCTGATGTAGACATCCGGATATCCAAGGCCTTATGATTTCTGCAAGATGGGTATTTACATTATCCTGGAAAGACAAAAACAGAACCCTACCCCAACCTTTGATTGTTGAATAATTTTACAACTTGTAGAGATGTCACATTGGTGGATGAGCTTTTACTTCTCTTCATCAAGGGGTTTCTCCTGTTCGAATCGAATTTTTATTAATTTTGTTGGTATCCATAGCTTTTCTTCTCCTGCAGAAACAAAAGCAAAACCCCTTCCCCAACATAGCACATATCCAGGTTTCCATTCTAAGGTCAACACATCTTTGAGATAAACCGGTTGGTTTAGCTCAGGAGTTTTGTCTGTCGTCCAATGTCTCTCCACAGCTGTTGTTCCTTTCTCATTAGCACTGAGAAAATTCGAGGTTAATAAAGCACTATGCAATCTATGTCTAGGAGTCATTGTTACCTGTTGCTGCTTATTTAGCATATCCTTTAAAGTTTGATTGGATCTTTCTATGACTGCTTGGCCCATGGGATTGTGTGGTATACCTGTAACGTGCTTTATATTGAAATAAGCAAAGAACTGTCTCATTTTATTGGAGACATATGCTGGGGCATTGTCTGTCTTAATTTGTACAGGTATTCCCACGATGGCCATAACTTGTAATAGGTGTGTAATCACAGAATCAGCCTTTTCAGAACTCACAGGAGTTGACCACTGAAATCCTGAATAGGTGTCAGTGGTATGGTGTACATACTTTAATCTTCCAAAGTCTGCAGAATGAAACATATCCATTTTGTCATCATCACCAGCATTACCACCACCACCCTCACCATCACCATCATCACCACCACCACCCTCACCATCAGCATCACCATCCTCACCATCACCACCACCGTCCTCACCATCACCATCACCACCACCATCCTCACTAATACCATCACAACCGCAATCCTTACCATCACCATCATTACCATCATCACAAACACTATCATCTAACTTTGTACCTTTTTTTTTCAGCTAGTACCAAGTTTTCAAATGTCCTTGTAAACACATACTTTTAATAGGTACAGGGCTTAAATTTGTTTCATCTGTAAGAACCATCATTTTCTTTTATTCTATTTTGGAGTGATGGAAGCTGAACCCCAGATTTCACATCATTTAAGTTAGACATATAACATACCACAGAACTGAATCACTAGCCCCAGAGTTATTTCAAACTCAAGATTGTGTTTGTTGTCAATTAAGTGTTAAATGTTGCGGATGGTACCCATGGAATTCTATTTGGCTTCCTATGCCACAAATTTCACTGCATCTTATTAACAACTGTTATATGCCTTAAAGGCAATGTTTTTATTTCTTAAGTAATAAATATTTTCTTTCTCTGCCAATGGACTATTTTTTAAATTTATTTGTATGTATCTGGGTGTTTTGTCTGCATCTATGCTTACGCAACACCTGTGTGTCTGGTACCTTTGGAGGCCAGAAAAGAATGTCAGATCCCCTGGGACTAGAAGTACAGACAGTTATGAGCTGCCATGTGGGTACTAGGAATTGAACCTGGGTCCTCTGGAAGAGCAGCCAGTGCTCTCAACAGCCGAGTCATCTCTCCAGGCCTGTTAATAGTCCTCTTGTTATTTTTCACCTGTGGCTTTTTAGATCTTTTGCCCACTCCATGAGTACCATCCCACGGTGCTATACTCACAACTTCTAAGCTTTTTGTCATGCATAATATTCCCTGTCTACATCATCATTTTCGATGAAATGTTTTGTCATGATAGAACTCAATAAAATGAGATCACTTCAAATGTGTCTAGGACAATAGAGAAGTGATTTTTTGTTTGTTTTTTTTTTTTTTGAGACAGAGTTTGTCTGTGTAACAGCCCTGGCTGACTTAGAACTCTCTTTGTAGACCTGGCTGGCCTTGAACTCACAGAGATCTGCCTGTCTCTGCTTCCTGAGTGTTAGGATTAAAGGCATGAGCCACCACTGCCCAGCTTGAGAAATGTTTTTTAAAATTAGGTTTGTTCATGTCTTTTGCATAGAGGGTCCAGGGAACAGAAGGTATGCAAGTCATTACACACAAGTGGGCATCAGAGGATAGCTCAGGGAATCGATTCCCTCCCTCCCTCCATCATGTGGGTTCAAGAGATTCATCTCAAGCAGTCGGGCTTAGTGGCAAGTACCCTTACCCTCTGAGCTATCTCACTAGATAGTCAATTTTTAACTTTTTAAGGTATTAATCCAAAAAGCCACATGTAGCCAGTAGGCATTGCAACTCTGGAGTAACTCCTCGCCTGATGTTTTAACCTTAAAATCCTCACTGCATTCTCGTTTCCACTCACTGTGAAAATTAGATTTGTGCATTTTATTGTTCCTGTGTGTATGTTATTATATACCAATGATTATTTATAGTTCATTTCATTAGATACTAATAATCTTAGAGTAATGGGACTATATATATGTATTTCTATTTGTAGAGTATTTCACACTTTAATGTACTATTTCTTAAAATTGGGTGATTAATTTAATATTTTTGCAAGTAAAAATAATAATGGTCATTGAAAACAATTTAGAAGGAATAGAAATAAAAAAGTCACAGTAGATATAGTACTACTATGTTTGTGTCTTACACACACAGATGCATACACACACATACATTATACACACACAACCTACACTATATACACAACACATTATACAATACATACCCACACATACTATACACATGAACACACAATACATACATGCTCTACACACAACAAACATTATAAACATGCACACACTATACACACAACATACTCTACACACAACAAACACTACATACATGCACATACATACTATATACATGCTATTAAATGCCCTAACCACTTACACTATATCACACAACACAGACCCATGGGGGGAGTGAATTCTTTTTATATGTATTTATTTTTAAGTCATTACTGCTAATACAGCTAATACATATTTATTGCTAGGAAAAAGAAGCCAAAAACACTAACGTATGACCTGAAATGAAACTCTCATAATCACTAGAATGCATCAAGCATCCACTTTAATTGCTTTGGTGTGTTTTTTTTCCCACTATTATTCTCAAGACCTGTAGAAAGCTGATGTGCAGATAATTAGGTAGATGGATAATTAGGAAGATAACATTTTTAAGAAATTGATTTGTACTATAGGTTTACATGGTATGCCAGTAAATAACATCTTTCAGACAAAAACTGAACAAAGATGGGTGTCACTATTGTTATATATTATCCACCATGCTATTCATGGCCATTTTGAACAACTGTGACTTCATCAGAATATATGCTGACTGCCAGTAGCATACATTATTAAGGGCGGGGCCAACAAAGCATCTTCGCCACCTATTCCAGAATCCTGATTGGCTTGGTCTAGTGCAGGTCAGGTCTTCAGCAGGTTACTGCAGCTCCTCTGTGTTCATGAGTGTGTTATCTGTCTTGTCCAGCAGACTTTCCACAGTACTCCTCCCCATCCTCCAAGTCTTTCTGCTTCTTTCCCATGAACTTCCCTAAGGTTTGAGTGGGGATGAGGATGTAATAAAGATGTCCCAACTGGGGATGAACACTCTCTTAAAAAAAAAGAAAAAAAAAAACCACGTATTAGTTAATATGTACTCATTGGATTTTTTCAATTTGTTCATTGATCATAACATAAAATCATAACATGACTTTAGTGGCTGCACCATAGTCCATTTATCCATGTGCAGTAATTTATTGCATCATTTCTTGTTCTTGAGCACATGGAATGTCTCTCATAAATACCACTGCATTTACTATAAGGTGCCTTAAGCTTCTCATCTGACTATTTCCTTAGGATACATCTTAAAGAAAAATCACAGGGCCAGGTGGAGGAACTGATTTAAGATCCTTAATACATATTGCCAAATTGCCCTCTGGAAAGTTATTCCTTGCTTATAGAAGGAAAGAAATAATCCCTGTTCAAATTCTCCTCTAATCATTTTTTATGCAGCATTCCTTTGAACCTCTGAACTTCTTTGGTTTCAGGGCTCAGATCTGTTTATTTTTCAAATACACATTTCTTTCGGCGGATTAACAAATTAATCACTTTGTTTCATATATATCCAAACAGTATAAAGCTCTTGTTTTTCCTTAGTAAAGGGTTTGAAATACAACTTTTTTTTCTTGTATAAATTATTTCTTTCTAGAGTGAACCAGGGCCAAAGGTGACACTGGTCTGGCTGGCCCTAATGGATAAGATATAAGCCTAATTCTCTTTTTAATAATGTCCTGTTTATATTTTAACACTGAAATATTCTATCTAACGCAATTAGAGTTGGCTCCCATTGGCAGAACCAGCCCCAGTCAAACAAAATGAAGGATGAAGGTAGGTTTTACACAACGTAATTTGTAGCAGTGTTTTTAGCTTCGTGGCAGGGCTCCCTCAGGCTTCCTCGTCCCGTGCTCGTCCTTACCCACACCAATCCTTTCTTCATCTTTATTTCCTGCTTGATTTTTTTTAAAAAAGTCTTGTTTTCACTGTCATTTTCTTCCTGTATATGTTCATAAGTGATCTTCAATCTCAGCCAGGGTTCACAGTCCACATCACCAATGTCTCCCTCTACGGAAAGGTTGCATTTGGGGGGGGGGGGGGTATTTATGTAAATGGGAGAAAAAAGAGAAGGGAGGCTGTGTGCTAGGAGTATACACTCTTCCAGGAAACAATGACTTTTAACAGCCCATGCAAGAGTTCTTCAAGCTAAAATATACTAATGCCTTTGACACCTTTGAATCCAATTCACATCCTTCCCTTTTTCCTGGAGAGTTGATGCCCCTCCTTCCAGAATGTTACCACAGATCATAGAATGAAAATCGAACGATAGCTTATTTTTTGTTGTTTCTTTTGAAATGTAGATTATACTAGGATCTTAGAAAGTGACAACTCTTTTCCTCAGTGTCTGTTCTCATTCACATATATACTGTTTAAAGGGTTTAAAGGGCCACATTACCTGCCTTTATGAGTTAAGAATAAGGAAACTCTACCCAAGGCTCTGTTCAGTTCCATAATGCCTGGAAGCCTTTGACATCCCTGCCATGCACAGAGATATTATGAAATCCATCCTGTGTTCAGCAGACCTTCACAGCAGGAAGGAAGGCTGATGACCAATCTTTTGGGACTGTGGAGAAAGTAACTGAATTCCTGAGAGACTTGCTTCCAAAAGAGTAACGCCCCAGGAGTTCCCCTGGGCACAAGTTTCTGATTCAGTTCCTTGCTTACTTTCTAAGAATCTCCACTCACATCTTTACTGTGACACTCCTCCATGTTGGTCCTCACCTTCGCAGTAATCTCCCTGTATTGTGTTAGGCGCTAGCACCAGTGGCTTCCAGCTGGGGAGTCTGTATATACCCGCATCGCCTTCCCTTGCTATATCAGGACATTGACCCGTGTGTTATATGTCACTGTAGTATGATGATACCTAGCGCAGAGGTAAGAGTTCTAGAGAACAAGCCAAGGCCCAGTTTTCACCCTAGCTATACCCTTTGCAGGTCACTTCTCAGTCCGCTAAGTGCCACACTTAACATAGGTACCCAAGTCCCCTCTGCTAAAGTATCCTCTGGTTTTATACAACGATGATTAAGATCACAGGCATGAAGAGCACCATGAGATTTAAAGCACTCATTTTTGTTTGTGAACGCCTCCTGACTCATGAAAGGCACCTTGTAGAAGGCAGATCCAGAACACGCTGAGAACCAGAGCATAGAAAGCACTGCGTTGTCAGGGTTAGTTTCCTTTCTCATTGCCATGACCAACACCCGGAAAGAAGCAACTGAAGGAAGCGTTGGTTTCAGCTCAGCTTGAGGGTCCAGTCAAATCGTTAAAGGGGAGTCACCGTGGGAGGAACATGTCACACTGTTCCAGTGGGAGATAGCTAGTCACACTGAATCCAGAGTCGGGAAATAGAGAACAAAGGAAGATGGTGTTCAGCTCTATTTCTCCCTCTTAATCAATCCAGGAATCTGGACCATGGATGGCACCACCCACACTTAGGGTCTTCCCACCTCATTTAACCCAAGCTAGAAACATCCTCATAGATATTCCCAAAGATAAGACTCCTGGGTGAATCTAGAACCTGTCAAGGTGTCAAAACCTGTCCTTCCTATATGTCCCACCTTATGTTTTACGAAGTTTCATTTATAAGAGGTTCTAAGATAGATACAACTTGGGTCTTTGCCTAGTTTTCTGTCTATTCTATAGTACTATCAAGAAAGCAAAGATGCGTTATATTACCAATTCCTTATTGGGTGCTTGGGGTAAGTTTTCAGCTGCTGTTTGCAGAGTCTTACTTTTTTAGAAATTTTGTCACTGTGTTATGCAGCCTAATGTGTAAGTAATTAAAACCCGACCTAGGGCAATGATAAAAGAGAAGGTGCTGGAGGGACCACTGCAGATGTTTCATACATCTGGAGCTTGGTCCTTGAATAGAGGGAAAACTCAAACATATCCCCTTTATCATTATTAATGAAAAAATAATTACTTGTGAGAAATACGAGATTTTCAAAAGAGAAAACACTACAGTATTGAAAAGGATAGCCAGACTCCCTTTGTACAAGATTTCTGAAGTAAAGGAGTGAGCCAGTGCTCTCTAGAAGTTCCCAGAGACAGTGGTTGGAGCTGAAATAGATACAGCATTTTTTTCACACATTTTAATAAAACTGGAATTTAAAGATTCAGAATGCCCCTCATGTTGTCGGGCGATGAAATGATTAGGGTTTTAGATTTGATTGATATACCCAGACATTTGAATATCTGTATAAATGTTCTGGTAGCCACGGAAAGTGTCCCAAACTTGAATAAGGCCAGAACTGTGGAGAGCGCACTTGTGGGGACCTTTTCTTCTACATGGGATGATCCTGCAGGAGTCAAGCTCCCGTGCCAACAAGAACAATTCTATTTTTTTTTCATGCCTTAATTCTTTGACTATTAAGCATGCCACCAAACATGAAAAAGCACATTAATTTGCTTTCTTGGTTACTTAGTTGATATGTAGATGGTGTTTTCCTCCCTTGATTTTCCCAAAGATATTCAGGAGTCATGAGCAAGAACTAGGAGTAAGTAATGAGTCTGTGTTCTTCTTTAGTCTCATTAGTTCTGAAGAGTCAAGTGCTCTTAGGACATTGCCAGCTGTGCCTGTGGTAACATTGTTTTTACAAACTATTTTTATTAGAAATTTGAAATGTAATCTTGTAGATGTAAGAGTCTTATTAAATAAGAAACACAGAGCCAAATGCAGAGTTAAAAGCCCAAGAGGTCAGAGCAGTAGCTAAGAGCTGATACTAAAAACCCTTTCTTACCCTTTGCTGCCGCTGTCCTTCCCCTCAGAAAGAGACCTACTTCCTGTGTATCTGTCTTTTTATTGACTTTCTCTTCTGCCTTCTCATTGGTTGTAAACCCAACCACATGACCTCCTCATCACTGCCTGTCTATACAGACCTCCAGGTCTTCTATGGTTGGTATTGAGAATGAAGGCGTGTATCTCCATGCTGGCTGTATCCTTGAACACACAGAGATCTGCCTGTCATGTGATCTGGATTAAAGGTGTACGCCATCACCGCCTGGCTTCTGCTATGGCTTGCTATTAGCTCTGACCCCCAGACAACTTTATTTATTAACATACAAATAAAATCACATTTCAGCACAAATAAAATATCACCATATAATCTTCTGTCAGCATTATGGGCTGACTAGATCAGGGCATTACAGCAAGTTATTTTCTGAAGAAAAAAAAGTAGCTTGAGAAAATTAATTTTATTCTATAAAACAGTAAAATCATCCTTCAATTCTGATTGCCCAACTAAAAGGTCTCATTTTCCCACTAAATCACACCATACACCATTGCCTGTTCTTTTATTCTGAACTCCTGGCTCCAAACCAAAGTGTTTCAGCACTTGTGACAATTCATGCTGACCTTGTAATTGCAGGCATTTACAGTATTTTATTTTATTTTTTTGAGACAGGGTTTCTTTGTGTAGTTTTGGTGCCTGTTCTGGATCTTGTTCTGTAGATCAGGCTGGCCTCGAACTCACAGAGATCTGCCTGGCTCTGCCTCCCGAGTGCTGGGATTAAGGGCGTGTGCCACCACCATCTAGCCTGTGCAGTATTTTAATGGTGATTTTAAACTCACTAAAGTTAAGTCCCTATAGGAATTATAACTTCCAGAATATTCAGTTAGAATGCAAGTGAGAAAATTCATTACACCAATTTACCACCTTCTAAACTTTCTACATTATAGTCAATTGTAACGATTCAATGATTCAAACAGCATGGTTTTGATGGTTTCTGCTGTTGTATATTATAATTTAATTTGATGTGATGTATTCTAAAATATATTTTTCTGTGCCAACTTTCTCACAAAATAGCTAGCCTACTTAGTTTAGAAGGAAGTACACTGTAGTCCATTCTTTCTCAGCTGGGTTCTGTGGGATTTAGGACAAGGCAATTCTCTGCCATGTGAGATCGTCTTTATTTATATGCTTTTGCATATATACATGCAGTAACTAAAAAAAAGCCATGAATTCAAAGGAAAGCAAGCAGAGGTATGTGGGAGGGTTTGGAGGGAGGAAAAGGCACAGCAAAATGTAATTATATCATAATCTCAAAAAAAAAGAAAAGCAGAATATGTTGTGTCTTTGAGGATTCTCAAGAGATGTTAAATAGCCTCTATTCATTGGGATGAAAAAATTCTGCATATTTGTGTACACATGTGCAAGTTTGTGTGTGTGTGTGTGTGTGTGAACTTTGGGTTAAATGACAAAGTACTAATAAACATATTTCCATTGCAGTTTAAGTGATATACACTAAGCAATATAATACACTAAGAAATTATAAGAAATTAAAATTTCTACAATTTACCCTTCAAAACATAAGATCTTGTTGTAATGTATTGAAATATAATCTTGTAGATATAACAGCCTTATTAAATAAGAAACACAGAGCCAAATGCAGAGTTAAATGCACAGTGATTCTGACTGTGACCTAGTATGGAATGTGTTCAATAATAGTGTCTTAGAACAAACTTGAGAGGGAGTGCTTATTGTGAGCATTAAAGCCAGGCTGTCTACTTCAAATCCCAGCTCTTCCAGTAACTACATGTCACACTACCCTATGTATCCTCTCAATTTCTTTATTTACTCATGGGATGGCAAGATTATTAGTACTTACGGGTGTCCTGAGAGGATCAAAGACATTATCATGTGCACAGTGTTAGAAGAGTGCTCAGCATACAGCAAAAAGTATGTAATTATCTTCTATTAAAAATGTTGAAATGTGACATATTTAGCTTTACTAGATACCTCTTTTGCTAATTTGTTTTCATGCAGCTATACAATCTGAAAAAAGCAGGTTTCAGTCATTGAGTTTAGTCTCCTTTACACACTCATTTTGATCTTTGAAACATCCAGGATCAAAACTACCATAGCCAACATTTCTAAAATAATCAGCAAAATCTCCTTCCTTATACCAGTGCATGCTGCACTACTAATTATACAAACCCTGAAATCATAAAGCTGGAGGTATCACCTGCTGGCAGATGCTGCCATTGCTAGAAAATAAGATTTGATCAGTGGATGGGACAAGGAATTAATTAACAGCTTAAATTTGTAAACAAATAATATTATTTTATACCATCTGATATTTAAAGATGCTATATCACGTGAGCAGTATATTTTCCAATAAAAATCCTGCAATCCACTTGCTTTATATAATACTCTCCCTCAGCCTTCATTTTTCCTGTAGAGAAAACTCCCCATCTTCACATTACATGCAGATACAACTACCATGCTTCAGGGAATCCCTATATACAATAGTATTACTGAAATCCTTAATAATAGATATCCATGCATGTCTTAAGCTAAGAATCTGTTTCATTTGGTGTTTTAAACTTTTTAATGTAAAGTTTTTATAGATTAAAAAAAACTTCCCTAGGTGAATACTGTGCTTACATCCTTTCTATTTCACCCTTATATCTCCCCCACCACTCCCTCTCATGTTGATGACCTCATCTACAATTTTCTTCATTTTACACACACCCCACACACAGAGGACCTACTGAGCCCATTTTATGATGTTCTTATGTAAATGTGTTTACAGCTGACCACATTTTAAGGATTGGATAAATTATCAGTGGGCTCATCCCTAGGGGAAGAAGGATTTTTCCTCTCTTGCAGTCATTGATTGCCTGTAGCTCTTCATCTAGAGACGAGGCCTTGTGAAATTTCCCTTATCTGCACCGTCATGTCGACAGATGTTGTCATTATGCAGGTCTTGTTTAGGCGACCATATCGTTGAGGTTTCCTGGTTGCAGCATCTCTCCCATCTAGACGGCATAGCTCAGCTGTTAAAGGTTAATGCTCACATTTCTAAACGTGTTTTATACTTCTGTACTGTGTCTTTCTTTCTCCCCTCTGGCACTCAGTAACATTGATAGCACCATCAGCATGACAGGAGGAGAAAAATCGTAGTTGCAAAAAAGCATTACTGAGCTGCTTTTCAGAGCCTATCACAAAGCCATAGCTTGAACATCACAGTACTTTGTCACAAGGGACGTAAGTTTCATGGGTCTACTTCCATGGCCATAGCTGTAGAAACTTGATGAATACAGTACTACTCAGCTGCATCTTATTGTCTATGACTGAAAGCACAGTTGTTACGTATCTGTCAACCTGAGTGTGGAACAGAACAAAAAGCACTACTTATTGTCCCTTACTTGTCCTGAAAATCATAAATAATCTTTGTTAAGTGCCAGCCCTCTAGTAACTGCTCTTACCACTATGATTCTGAGCATCTCCTCAAAATTACTATTGCTTATACCTACTTTATGTAGTTGCACTAAATACTTAGGATTATGCAATAAACATGAAAAGAACAGTTTTTAACTCACCAGGAAGACTTTTTATTCAAGACAGCTGTAATAGAGAATTACAATAAGGGAAGGGGGTCAGGCTCATCTCCAGATACAACAAGGACATGGTTTGATTTGTAGTCAGCAGCATAAAGGGGGCACTGTGTGGGGGAAATTACTAAAAGGAAACATCAAGTATGGCACAGTTCTGATCTAAAAGAATTCTTACTAAAGCCAGACAAGAACAAGATGTCAAAGTAGGGATATGAAGAACAGATGAGAAGAAGCGGGGGGTTATAATCTAACTTAGCAAGTTTTTAAAAAAGAATAACCAGGTTGAGCAAGCTAAGGACAGGAAAGGGGCATGGTCCAGACTTAGTTAGGAAGAGTGCTCAGAGGATCCTGAGTAAAGTTAGGTCATGGAGATTACTTTTGTAACCTTCTTGTTCTCTTGGGTCTGATCTCCAAAGTGGTGTAGAAATACAGGGAAAGCTACAAACTCAAGACAAAAGTAAATATGTTACATTTTCTATTAGGCACAAGGAGAAAGGAAAAAGAAACAGGCAAAATTACTTTTGATAGTATACTATACTTGATCCATTATTGGCAATTTTATCACTTCTATGAAGAGTATAAGGAAGTATCAATGAAATAGGTAACATTATTTTCTTATAATACCTATCATAATCTGAACTGCTCATTAGTAAAGAACTTGATGGCATGAGCAAGGCTCTGGGCTCAGTCCTCATCACTGAGAAGAGTGGGGTGGAAGGAGAACATCAGCCAATGTGCAGCTACTACATCAGACGGTGTGGGTCCAAAGTCTAGGACAGTGAGTGACCACATGGTACCTGGGAAAGGCTTATTGGATAAATGAATGGCAGAAATCCATTCACAGAAATGGCAGTTGTCTCCTCCTAAGTGGTTAAGATGTTCTTTTGCCAGGTTTTACTCTCAAGTGTCTACTGTTAGGGGAAGCGATAGATGAATATTCCAAATAATAGTAGAATAGTACACTTCAAATATATTTATTAAACACTAAAATAATGATTAAACTATGTTAAGGTATTTGTTCATTTCAAAGTTGGTTGTTTTTGTTTTGTTTTGGGTTTGGGCTTTTATTTTTTATTTTATTTATTTAATTGCAATATTGAATTATTTGCAAAATGAAAGCTCTGGTCTTTTTCCTTCTTTTGTTGTTGTTAATGTCTAAAGTGGTTTTCACATTCTCTGTGCAACAAAATTGTTTGATCTAAATTTTTTCCTTGGATTCTATATTGAATACCTACCTGTGCATTATTTACTACAAAAGACCAGGGTAGTGATAGCTAGATTCCTCAGCTAGGAAGAGTAAGATGTTTTGACTTACACTGTGTGTAAGATCACTCCTGAATGCTTCTATTTTCTATTATCCTTTCTCCCTCAACTAATGTGTTAAAAATGAAGGCAGATTTCTTTCCTATTTGCCACCCAGTTAGGATATGTCCATCCGACTTGCCTTCTGTTTCCACTGTGAACACATTCAACTATAAAATTGATGTGCCTTCACCAACTAACCTCTAAAACAACCAAGAGTCCAAAGGATTTGTGAAAATATTTATCTGACAATCTCTCTATGTCTCATGTAGCTCCATTTGATGACTTTGTAGATCCAAGTTCAAAAAAAGAAAGGAATTAGAAAACGGAAACATACTTTCAAATGGGCAGTATGCTACATTTTTGTTCTGCCTGGTGAGTGACAGGAAAAGAACGCAGCTTCTATAGCCCTCCTCCCAATAATTAAATTTCTTGATAGAGACATGAACATGTTTTTGATGTAACTCATGAATTCTTTGGCAAGCTTTATAAAGACTAAATCAATGCTAAATCAGAGGTATTTACAACATCCACAAATTTAATCCAAAGAGGATACTTAAAAGCTCATATAGATCTAAATGATGTTCCCCCAGATGGTGAATTAATGTAATTTTAGCAGGAAGCAAAGTTGCACAAATATGCAATATTGAGGCCTCGCACTGGTTTAATGTATCTGAAGCCACCGCAGCGCAGATGTTGCTTATCACATTGGTGCCAGTTGCCTGTCTCTCTCCATACCACAAAGGGGGAAGAATGGGGTTTGGGAGTTCAGGAAAACATGATTCATTTTCTTACTAATAATTTGTCAGTAATTGAAGCTTTTGGTGACACTTATATAGAAATGATTTTCGTTATGTTCTTTTCAGGGTTTGAAAGGTGACTTGGGTCCTCAAGGTCCACCTGGCCCAAAAGGAGAGAAGGTATTGTATATACCCCGAGAGTGTCCGTCCCAACCTTATTTTAAGATTCCCCCCAAAACTGAGTGACTTCTTGTAGATCCCATCCAGTTGCACAAACATCCTGAGATGAATGGAAGGCTGTTATATGAAAAGCCTCTGCGTGAGGAAAGCCTTTTGGTTGCTTTAGTGTGAGAGACTGTGTGTGCCATCACTAGTTGACGTTAACACACGTGTAAAACCTCCAGTTTCTCACCTTTACTTGACAGCATGAGGTGTTCCAACACCACATTAGCAAAGATGTCCTATGTCAGGAAACTCAGCCAACAACACCAAGCTGTCACCTTAATGATCAGGCAGGTGGCTTCGGTGGGAAGGAAGCGAACTTCATACTTCAGCTTTAGATTAAATGCTCCATTTCTTGTGCACCATTTTATAACAGCATTTTGGCAGTGGCCTCTCAGTGAGCGCTAACAAATATTAAAGGTAAGGGTTGTGTTGAGTAGGGTAATTAAGCAATCCTGATTCCATGGGAGTTGTACATGTCTGCATTGTATTCTCCATGGTCAGTCGATGCAGAATTCCTTGTCCATCTTAAAATATTTATCTCTGAGTTAGAGATGATCTCACAAAGCAATCCTTAGTGACTGATTTTAGTTCCTTAACAACTGTTATTTTAGTGCAACTGTCCCCAAAATAATGAATGTACAATGCTATGTCTTAAAACTGAGATAACTAAGTTTACCGAGAAAAGGAGAAAATCCGAGATATACTTCACATGATAGTCCCGCGACACACAGGAAACATGGACTCCATGATGTTCAAGGCAACAAAAATCACAGCAAGGACACTCAGTCCTAATGACAGAGTTCTCATTAAATGAGTAGCACACCTAGACAGTAAAACACAGAAGTGACATATCATGAACTCGTGGATACTTTTTCAATGACTTCATTTTTAAACAGGGTCTCACTGTGTAACCCTGGCTGGCCTGGAACTTGCTTCGTCAATTAGGCTGGCCTTAAAAATCATTGATATCCTCCTGCCTCTGCCTTCCCAGTGCTGGGATTTAAAGTGTACGCCACGACCGCCACACCCAGCATTGTCAAAGACATTTTCATAGTCAGTACACACGCCAGGAAACCTGCATTCACACAGGTCAACAAAGCAATTCTAGCACTGGAAGATACACAGATGGAGGAAAAGCCTTTGAACACTGAAGGCAGAAGTGATGCCCATTCAGCAGAGCCTAGGAGAGGTGGTGGGAACCGTTCTTTGCAGCTGGAAGGCATGGAGTGTGTGTGGGGGGGAACCCACTTATTATTTCTGCTGATGCTCATACTAACTTTGTCAGATAAATTATCTGTCTCTATGACGCTTCCCAGCTGCTCCGTTGGCAAGTAACCATATTTGGAAAGATATTTTTTTTTTCTAATTTTGGATTTGTAGTCAAAAGAATAGAAAATTAGATTATTTTAGTTTTTCAAAACACGTTTTGCTACCGCAGAAAGCACAAGGGCACATGAGGCAATTTTTATATCATAAGCCCTAAAAGGAACATAATGAAGCTCTCATTGTGTAGAAAAATTATCAAGGCAAATTCTATTTTTATGTCCATTCAGATTATGAATTTGGTGGTAGGGAAATGGGGGTGGGTCTGGGAGGAATTGGGGTGTGTGGGAAGAATATGGTCAAAATACAGCATATGAAATTCTCAAAGAATAAATAAAACCATGAAAAGGTTTACCTGCATATATTGCTTCTTTCCAGAAACCTTTAAACAATGTGCAGAAAGGTGCTGTGGGTAATTACACCTTTTCTTTCACCTATTTTAGGGTGACGTGGGACCTCCTGGGCCACCAGCCTCAACTGTGAGTATTCTTAAAGAAAAAAGAAAGAAAGAAAAAACAAAATTAAAATGTTCTACTTTCTATTCATACTGGCAATACAATTTAAGCCATGTAGTATTACAGAATTGATAGTGAAATCTGAATATGCCTGGCAAACCTTCTCATTTTAAAGATGGATTCCGGCCCTGAGCAGTGAAGTACTAGACCCAAGGTCTTAAGGTAATTTCTTACAGGAGTCTGTAATCAGTATCTACCTCAAACAATTTTCTACGTCCTTCCCATGGTTAATAACCATGCCCCTGTGTTTGATTACACATTATTTTGTAATAAAATATATGTTATGAGTAAAAGGAAGTAGAAAGTTCTACTTATCCTAAAAATTATAAAAGTGACACTAGATATAACCATCCAGTAGGGAAAACAGCTAGCTCCTTTCCTCCCTTTTCTTTTATTCTCTTTCTTTCTTTCTTTCTTTCTTTCTTTCTTTCTTTCTTTCTTTCTTTCTTTCTTTCTTTCCTTCCTTCCTTCCTTCCTTTCTTTCTTTTTTAACATGGTCTCGCTACTGAGCACGACTAGCTCACCCAGAACTCAGAACTCACTATGTTGACCAGGCTGGCTTTGAAATCATAGAGACCCACCTGCCTCTGCCTGCTGAGTGCTATGCCTAAAGGTGTGTCCCATCAAGTCCAGCCAAGAGCTGCACTTTCGCACTGATGGTTACTTTGCCCCAAAGTCTGTCAGAGGTTATTGCTAATTCCCATGATTTACTTGTAAGATATGTAAATGATGAAATGGCACCAGATTCATGAGAAAATTTAATAATGTGCACATGATAAGATAGTTGCCAATTAAATGTTTCATCATTTCTTAAGCATGTGATCATAAATATATGGTATATTCCCATTTAGATACAATGTATTACTGCAGATTTTCTGCATAGAGCATAAAAGATTCTTGTTTAACTTAAGAAAGACTCTAAGCTTAAAGGAAAAGAAGAAAATTTTTTTAAAAGATCAAGGATAGCCTGATGTCTGTCAGATTTCATGTTGATATTATGAATTACATAAATTAAGCATGAAGTCACTAATATTCAAACTCCCATCATGATGCTAGAAGGTCAGGGTTAAGGATGTCTCCCAGCACTCTGAATGGAGCTTTGCTATCTGTAGAGCACAGGAATTTGAAGGGTTTGATTTTATACATGTGTATTTTTCTTAGAGGTTGAATACCCCAAATGGAATGATAGTAATGTCTTGCTCACATTTTCCAACTGGCATTTAAAGAAAAACTATTTCTTGGTGTACAGGAAACTCAAGAAGCCAAAAAGGGTCTTACTTAAGAATAGGCAAATTCTTTAAGGTTTTTCTTTTCAAAGTTGAATAAAATGATTTTTGAAAGAAACTTTTACCGTTATACCTTCCATTTTATACATTTTGCAATTAAAATTTTATTTGGCATCATTTAGCGTTAGGCTTGCTTATCTTGTGCAAGGCACATGACGTTTTCTTCAGTTAAGTTATATGTCCAAGTACTTCACTTAGTCATTTGATTCCCTAGCCATTTCCAACTTTTGTTTGAGGGCTGAATTGTGACCTTTGTTTATCATTTCACTTGAGATGGAATGTTGGACCCTCAGCCAGGAAATTGTATAGGACTCTATCTACATTGTACATGTTTCATAGCAGCTGATTCCTTTCAGCTAAAGAACACCCTATGGTGCTCTCTGCCATTCATCTAAGATGCACTTTACAGAGACAAAGCTAAGATATTTTTGCTTTGTGGTGTCTAAAGCTATGGCAAATCCAAATCCCAATGAAAAGTGTTGCATTTTATAAAATGAAATAATATTATGTGGGTATTACTATTTGATGTGTTTGCTGTTAATTTGTTTCCTTAAAAGACAATCAACCATCATCTATAAATAGGGGTGAATTGAGGTTAATATCAACCTGAATACTCTAAATATTTAATTTATCTTATAATGCAGGTTAATATTTTATTAATTGAAGTAACTGATATCAGTCTTCCAGGAAGCCAAAATGACTAACTGCTCTATAATATATTAAACAAGACAATGACATATCAGTTCATCCATAGTAGTTCTTAAAACCAGTTGCCCACTAAAATCCACTGGAAGGTTTTAGAAAATACCAGTAATGGGCCTCCATCACCCCAAATTCTAATTTAATTGGTCTAATGTGGGACCAGTACATTTTTTAAAAGTCCCATAAGTAGAGCTAAATATGAAGTTGAAGTGGAAAACCATTGTTTATAGAAACTGTAGTGAAATAACCTTCCTTCCTGCCTAGAAAATTTTCAGAATGTTGAAGTACTCTGGCTTTGAAATCCGACTTAATGCACAGCAATAAAGAAATATCTCTGTCTTGGGGAGGCATACTGGTAAAAATCAAGATAGAAAATGGCTTGGTTAAGTAGAGGGGTTAGGGCTAGGAATGTCTTTCAAGTATAGCTTTAATCCAACTAGTCAAGTATTCCTGCAGGGCTAGATGCCTTAATGCTTCTCAAAATCTAAAGTGCATAGGAGCCACCCAGGGAATCTTCTTCAAGAGCATAGTTTTATTCTGTAAGTGTGAGGTTGAGAATAGAAATTATACATTCTCAGTAGGTACCTTCTTAAAAGCTGATGGCACTCCTGGTTCATGGCTCAAACAAGGCTTAACACTCTTTCTAGCTCACCGCCTTATTTCATAGGTCAGTAGTTCCCCATCTTTGCTTCATATTCAAATCACCACAGGCACTTTTAAAACTTATTTAACTTTAAGGCTGTAGTCTATGTCAGTGATGTCAGAACCTCTTGGAAAAAACATCGATGCAGTCACAGTTTAAATTTTCCTAAGGCAACTTCTACATGGTGAGACCCACAGTCTTGAAAGCACATCTAATGATTTCTGCAGCTTCCTCTTGAAATTCTTGAGCGAACATTTTGGAGTCACTCATTAGTTGGTATTTGTATTAGAAATACCCAACATGATTACTTTGGGGACTTCTGAGAGAGACTAGATGCTTCAGTAATACCTAATATTTGGTTCCTGATTACTTCATTGTGAAGGATGCACTTCATCCTACATATTTGCAACCTACCAGCAAGTCCAACTGTGATTTTTCCTTTTCCTAAGCAAGTTCACAATCATTGACAATTCCAAGACACAGAGTACAAAAGACTATCCGAGTTTACACAGCTGAGCTGAGTAAGGAGAGTGAACAGGCTGAATTACTTTCCTCATCTAAACCATAGTACTTACTCATTTTGATTTACTGTAAAGCTTTGTTTAACCATGAATGGAGAGAAATAGGAACTGAGTATAATGTCTTTGCATGCAGGAAGTTTGTGGTGAGTTAAGTTTATTGCAGTTATTTCTCTATCCCTGTGAATCATCGTGCTTTGGCTATTGGTTTCAAATTTAAAACTCAAGTAAAACCACGTTGTAAATACTCCAAGACAGTATACAAAACCATCTATTTTCATTAAGTGTTATTTTTGTTTCTTATTTGGACTTTCTAACTTCTCATATATAACTGGGTCTCAGTGAAAAAGTGGATAAAGGAATGACAGAAGCCAAATTTGCAAGGAATCGAGAAAAGTCGAGTTGATGAAATGTTATGAAGAGCAGAACCCTGTTGCAGGTTCACTAGAAAAGTTCAATTGCAGCAGTTCTTATGCTTTCCACCACCTCGCAACCACTGACTGTTTCTCCTTGTACAGGATGTCTTAGAAAATACAGAGAACAGGGCTACTGAGAAGATTGATCAAAATGGCACTGCACTTTCCAAATGTAGTCCATACTGAATTCATTGTTGACTTGGTGGACATAGTGCATGTTCCAATTCCAGAGCTGAATCCCTTTGATAACATTTGGACCCTTCAGTAGATTCTTCTTCATAAGTTGTATAGACAGAACTCCAAAGTGACCACATGAGTTGGGGGGAGTATTTACCCAAAACCAGACAAACAATAAAGAAGGAGGTGGGGGAGAAAGAAGAGGCAGCAAGGAAGGAAAGAAAGGAAAGAGAAGGAAGAAAGGACTGGATAAATGAGGGATGGAGGGAGGGAGAAAAGAAAAAAGGGATAATCTGGGGACTGCAAACAGAGATGAATTACCCCTATGTCTCTTCTATCTTTGACCTCTAATTATTCTATCAGTCTCCTTGGCTTGACAAATCTGAATGATTTTTTATATTATGTGAGTAAAGTTGCAAATCTTCCCAGATACCTTCTTTAAAGCATTTCCAGATTATTCTAATAACAAACATTAAGCAATAACCTCAAGAACAACCCGCTGAATCTGAGAGTGGAACACAGTCTACAAAACCTTGGCCAAGAATCTTCTCTAAATACCTAAGCCCAAAGGAAAGTCCCTCCTTCAGCACCCATTAACCATCAGCAGCTCCTCAGATAGGTCTCCAGAGTCCCTCTCCTTCCACAGTGGGAAAACATTTTCTTGAAATTATAATTACATCATGTGGTCCCTTCTCTTTCTTCCCTCCAAACCTTCCCACATACATACCCTTGCTTTCTTGTCCATGGCCTCTTTTTTCATTAATTATTGTTACATACATGTATGTGTCACATATATGTTTATATATGTATACTAAATATGTAAATATAACCTGATCAAGGAAAACAATAGACATGCTAACATGAATAGGAGAAAACTCAAGAGGCCTCAGTCCTACACAAAGAACTACAGGCAGCTAAGGAATGCTGAGAATGGAAGAAGTAGTCTTCACCAGAACAGAGCACACCAATTGGTTGTCCAATACTAAAGGGTCAACCTTGAAAACATGCTTGAGTTTTCAACTGCCTCAATCCTGTGCAGGTCTTCCAAAGGTAAACATGGCCACTGTGATTTCATGTCATGCCATGTCCAGATGACCACACTTCATAGCACCTGTCCCTATCCTCCAGTTCTTAGATTCTTTCTTAACACGCTTCTTAGACATTCCCTGGGCCTGTAGAGAGGAGAGATGATAGAGGTGTCCCATCTACACCCAAACACTCAGTCTCTTGCACTCAACAGTTTGAACAGTAATCCTCCTCTGTGTTATCCACTGCCTACTGCAATAACAAATGTTTCTGACCAAGATTGGGAACAGAAAAAAAAGAAAAAAATCTAAAATATCAATACAAATATTTAGAAGGTAGTTTGACAATATGGTCACTTAGAAATCAACATCAATAGGCCTATGAATTCCCTATTCTTGGGGCTTGACTATGTTTAAAATACTAGTCATGAATTCTGCCTGTAGAACAAGTTTCAGATCCAATCAGGGTGGAAATTGGTCACTGCCATAAACATTTTCTCCACTATTGTACCAGTGGACACATCTTGGCTGACAGATGCAGTATCCAGTGCTGGGCAAGACCATTGGTGTCTGTTCTCCCCCTGCACAGTATCCTGCACAGTACCTTAGAGCACTGTGAAAGGCGGCCAGCAAGGAGAGTTTCTGGTTAAGTTCAAGACTAATTCCTCTGTATCCTGCAACCACAATGTGTGGTATCTTTAGCAGCAGAGTCTTACCATCTAGCTAAAGTAGGTAACCAAGAGTAATGGCAATAGTTTCTGTTGCTTTCAATATCTCTGGACCCCCTCTAGCCAATAACTTGGAGGAAAGTAACTGCTACCCGCTGAATGAAGGAGCTACTATGGCCAAGTTTTAAATCAGCACAACTCTATAGATACAGATCAATATTTAGTAAGCAATTTGACAACATGGCCATTTAGAACACAATAATAGGTTCTTAGCTATGGCCTGATCTCTACAGCCGCAGGCTTTTGTCCAGGTTACAGTAGTAAGCATGAATTTTCTCCTGTTTAATGAAGAATATGGAGCATAATGGATACTGTATTTATTATTTAAAGTAAACAAGTGCTAATAACCTATAATATTGCTTTAGGGATTTTTAAACAAAGAAAATATTATTAGATGTCTACTTTCCTCTTTTTACTCTAAAGAAGTCATTATATTAATAATAATGTGTGATTACTACATGTCTATGTTATAGGCATGTACTTAAAATCATGTTGGGCTATATCTTTTTCATACATGCTGTTCTTTGGGGAAGAAGTATTTCCTATATGCTATTTCTTATCAGGTTTTGAGCTTTATCCATGTGGATGTTGTAGGTTATATTTATTCTTTTTAACTGACTTATAATCTTCCAATAGGCAAAAAAACTTTTACTCCAATAAAGATGGGAGATTTTTTTCTGTTGATGATGTTTTCATTTACTAACAATGTACAATGAATCATTTTGTGCTTATCTCTCATGAACATGAATGTTTTCTTGGTTATATATCTACAGGTAAAGTCATTGTGTGATAAAGAATGTCTTTTGTCCAATTTAACAAGATACTAATTTCCCTCTCCAAAGTAGCTCTACAAATTATTGGCTTGTCAGTTTATAAGACTCCTAAAAGCAACTACATCTCAACAATATTTAACACTGTTATATGTTTTAGTTCCAGGACTCTCAAAGCCCTGCAACACATTTAAATACTTATGGGGCTTTGGGTTATAATATGGGAGGCATTAAAAATCAATGAGAGAAAGAACAGACCACCCCAAACATTATACTGAGGCAGCAGTTTTTCCAAGAGGCAGAAAAATATGTTACTCTCTCATAGTATTTCTTTTTTCATGCTGGCATATATTTACGACCTTAGTAAGATATCAAATTTGTTTTGTTTGTATAGTCTCACATATTTACTTATAGCTAACCATACTGTCCTCATTTTAGGATGATTTCCTCATCTTTCCAAAATGTCCTCATATGACACAGGCATGGGAACTCATAAGTTTTATATTAAATATGATCCTTCTGTTTCTTGTTTTCTGTTTGATTTTTTTGAGGGTAATTTAAAGAATATTGGATAAAGAAGATAGCAGAACTGGCCTTTTTGCATCTAAGTGTGCCAGAGTTTTACATTAAACCTGGAACTTTTATGATTGTTTTATTCTGTTTTTAGATTTGGCTAAAGAAATTTCTTTTTGCTTCAATTTGGCAGAATTTTTAGGTAGCCTACACATTGAATTTATGGTCTTTTCTGCGTATGTTAAAATAGACATGTATTCTTTTTTCCTCAGCACCTCAGTATGGTAAACTACCTTATATATGAGTGTGTGCCATCTCACTGCCCTAAGATAAGCCCTGCTTTGCCATGTTGAATATTTTTATCACATTTATGAAGGATGTGGACTTTGGTCTGACCACTCATTTAAAGGCCCTCCCCTCTCTTCTGGGTTCTGTTACTTGTGATAAGAACTCACCAATCAGAATGTCCCATTTTTCATAGGCAGCTTTCATCGTTTTTTAATCACTTTCTTAGGTCTTTGATGCAGTTAGGTGTAGGTGTGTTTAACTCTGTCCTAAATAGTTTCATGAAATTTTCAATTTATATCTTTCACATAATTGGGGGAAATTCAATCACTTCCAGTATGTCTTCTGCCTCATTCTTTTTCTCTTTTAAGATATCAGTTTTATATTGTTGAGTTTTTAAATAGTGTTCTACTTATCTATTAACCTCTGTTCATTGTTTTCTTTTTTCCTTCTTTAGAAGGGATAATTTCTAGTGCATTATCTAAAATCTATATAAAATCTAGTGCATTATTAGTGTCAAGCTCACTAATGCTTTGGGTATCTTTGGTCTATTGTTAAATCATTGAATGAATTTTTTTAATATAGACAATATTTTTAAATCAGTGAATCTCTTTTTAAATGGCTCTTTTTCATTAATATTTTCTACATTATTATTTATTATGTGTATATTTCCCTTTAGTTCTTGAGAACTTAGTTTTTGTTCTGGATTGTTAATAGAAGCCTTAAAATACTTCTTTGATAAGTCTATCTTGAGGAATGTCAAGCTGGTTTTCTGATTGTACTGATTGTAGGATGGGTTATGTTTATCCACTTACTTGTGTGCCATGTAACTTCCTTTTACATTTACCTGTCAGTGATGACTTAGAGGAACTCTGTTATAACTTGTTTTCTAATGATGTGATAAACACTACACCATAACCAAAAGCAACTCAGAGAGGAAAGCATTATTTCATCGTACAATGGAAGTTAGGGCAGGAACTCAGAGGCAGGAACCTGGAGGCAGGATGTGAAGCAGAGGACATGGAAGAATGCTTCTTACTGGTTTATTCCCCTTGGCTGCTTTCTTATGCAGCACATCCCAGAGCCGTCAGCTAATGAGTGGCACCTCCCACAGTGTGCTGGACCCTCACACATCAGTGATGAATCAAGAAACTTCTCTACAGATAGGGAGTGGACAGTCTGGTGGAGGCAATCATCAATTGAGATTCCTTTTTCTCAGACAGGACTGAATGTGTATCAAGCTAACACAAACTGACCAGCACAGATCCTGTATTCTTTTTATTTCTCTGGAGATCAATAATAATTTTAATGAGTTACATTAGCTGAACTTACATTACAAACTGTTTCCTTTCTAGTTGGCACTAGTTCTAACCCCACTTTTAAAAAATTTTCCCCTAAATTGGAGAAGATCAGTCAGAGATTTAAACAATGTTTAGGTTCAGAATTTGTGACAAACTTTTTTCCAGGGCTTTGTAAATCCCTTCCATCCCTGGCCTTTACTTTCCAGAGATGGCTTTTGCCCGAAACTCTAAACTTGGATCTTTCAATTCAGTTGCCTGCAGGCCTTTCTTTTAGCGGCAGTATGACTTAGATATGACCTTGTGCTCTTGTGCTCAGACTAAACGTCTTCAAAACAAGAAAAGGGTCCCCATGCTGCTTTACTTTTCCAAATATTGACTCTGGTCCTGTATCTACCAACTAATGTTACATTTCCAGTTTCTTCAGGTGATTCTTAGCATACACACACACACACACACACACACACACACACACACACACACCATACTTTATGTTTAGAAATAACAATTTACATATTAGATAAAGCTACAGTAGAATGATTTGATATTGTTTTAAACAGGGAAAAAACTGGTGAAATTTTCAGATTATAGAAACCCCTCACCCTAGGAAAACAATCTTTAAATCACTTATTTTAAGAGAGTCAGTGCAACAGCTGCATTCATTGACTCACTGTGTCTAACGTCTATTGCACTAATGATCAAAGGAATTAAAACAGGAAATCCAGCTTTCCCAAGTGCTCTCAAAGGAATACGCATGATTGATACTTCTGGAATTCCAAAATGGAAAGCTGAATTCACAGAGTCACCAGGAAACGATAAAAAAATTATAATGAAGTTGAAACTAGGAAAAAAATAGCTTTATATCATTTTTACTAATTCATGTGTCCTTTTGCCTACACCCCATCCTTCTTCATCATCTGTGTCTTTATATTTGGTCCATAGTTGATGATTATCTGTGCATTGGTCCAATAGGAACTGATAGATAATTATGGATACTTACGATGCATCTTCATGTAATACTGAATTGTATATAATCTTCTTGGTTGTGTTGACTATGTAAATATAAGCATTATAAACTTCTTCCATGAGCCTTACCTTTGAAAACTATGTAGGAGCTGACTGATGCTCACTTTCTCTTCTACCCCCATCGACTCATAGTTATATATAATAACTCAGAGTTATTATATATTATGTGTCTTGCAGTTACTTCAGTAACCAATCTGTCATTTCCCTACTCCTCCTTTTGTCTGCCTTGAGATTTCTTTTTTCTACTCGGTGTTTTCTACTATGGCTTTGCACATACAGAAAAAAAAAAAAAAAAAAGCTCTACCACTGAGCCCTTGTCCTTGAGCCTTTTCTAAATAGAGAAGCCAGAACACCCCTGGTCACTCTTCTGTTTGACATGTCTTCTCCTGCTTTGATTTAAACTAACATCCACACGTAATATAATGGCCTACAAAGTCTTACAGAATTAAATTCTTGCTGAGCTTCTGAAGTTGTGTTATTATTTTCTTTCTGGTGTCATAATATCCCTCTCTACCTGCCATGCCCCCCACCTCCAGGCACACTCCCACCAGAGGAGCGTCTCTCCTCCTCTTTGCTCTGCCCAGTGAATACAGAGTTAAATTCCTTACCCATGGGCAATTTCTGCTTACTCATAATCCTCTCAATGACCCCAGAGGCGTATTTTTAAGGACTTTTCTGCCACTGACTGTTTTTTAACTCCTCAAGGTCACTGTTTATTGAAGCTTGATGCTGCTTCTTAGGTCCCATTCTCAAAAAGTTGTCCACTGATCAGATTTTTTAAAAGCAGAATAATGACCAAATACAATGTATTGCTGTGCCTCTCTCTGCGTATCGGCTCTGCATAACGTTCTCAGGTTTACAGGAAGGGAGAGGGGGGCAATGCTGACTTCTAATCCCTGTGATATGTCTAGTAATTATTAAAGTATACACTGGTTAAGTCTTTCGCCTACAGTTTATGGAAACTTTGCCTGTGGTTTATAGTAAATCTTGACCCTACTCATTCATTCATTTCTTGGCACTCTATTGAACTCTTAGAAGGTAAATGTATTACTTAGTCTATCACAATCTCAGACAAACTGCCATCAGCTGTCTGCTTTCACTTTTATTAGCCCAAATAAAGTCAAATAAATTCAAATAGTGCCATGATTCTGGCTGAAATTCTCTAATTGAGTAGATTACTGACAACAAAGAATAATTCCATACGAATGTATTTTTCATATTGATATAAACATCTTTAAATTATGAGTTTAAGAACTGTGTCTAAAATCATAGTTTTTCTCACACTTGTCTGGTCACCACTAGAACAAAAATGGTATTATTTCTGATATCATTGCCAAACACTGAGGCACAATAAATATTATTCAGGGAAAACAGTTCTGAATAGCCTAATAAGTAATGATAATTTATTTTATAAATTATTTAAAATGGTATGTTGAGAAAACCATTTTCAGAATCAGTTTGTTTCTAAAATATCATATCCTGATTATAGGCAAACTATGGACTTAATATCAAGATGTTTTAAAGACCAAATTACCATTGAGTTCAAAGTAACTCCAGTTGATATTTATAATATACAAAGAAGATAACATCAATTCTAAATGAGAACGTTTTTATTATAAATATTGAGAGTTCCTTGATTGTGATGTGATTTATCTAAGACCATAGCACAAAGGAAGATTTTGATAAGTTATTAGGAACCATGAAGATTTTAAAGATTTTAACCTTGAAATTCTCTATTAAGGTTAGTGATTTTCTTGTTTTTCCATATTGTTTGAATTATGGCAAGTGACATTAGTTTTTTCTTATGTTTGAATATTATATGTAAATCCTTATTTTTAAATAGTTTTCCCTTGCCATTATTTGTTTTATGTAAACATGGAGTCTTTGTGTGTAGGCTCTTAAACTGTGGGCATTCTATGTTCTTCCTACTCTTCATGGTTAATCAGATTCCCTTTAAGTTTAAAAAAAAAAAGTCACTGCTGTTTTGAACTAGAGGTTAGCTAAAATACCCAACAGTGGCTTCAGAAGCAAGATGGGGGCTGTGATTGAAATGAGACAGTTGGCTGGACCTCTCCTCCCCCAATCCCATCACTTCTGGCTTTTGCGTGTCATGTCAAAAGAGAGACAGGTGAGGAAGGCATAAGAGAGCTATTTCATGTAATATATATACTAATTTTAGTTCCCAGGAATATGACTGTGTTGCTGTGGCCCTGTCTCATTGGGAAGATGTTAAATAGCCATTCACATGGCACCAAATGTTTAGACAGAGGCCAAAGGTTAAGTCTGTCAGGAGCAGAGGTGCCTTCTCCATGTTCACTAAATGATACTTAAATACCAACTCCCTGGGGCCCCGATAAACCCTGCTTAAGTGAAAATGAGGCATTGAGAGAGTGAAAGCATGTCTTTCTCTCTAAGAAAACTATCCGAAATACTGTATGCAATGGAGAGAAAAAATTCAGCTGGCATTTATAAATCAAATGGCGCTTACTTAACAGATGCGCAGATCCAAAAGCACACACACTGGGGAAGTCTTGAAATAATTCTTTCTCTAAGTTGGTGTGTAAAAAGACAACTCTTCAGCAAATCATGTGACATCTCCCCGCCTTCCTCCTTCACTTGAATGTTTTGCATGTATAGACACTGCTGTAAGCACTGCGAACACAGAAGTAAACAGCTCTGGCCTTGCCTTCGACTAGTTTAATCAACCAGTTAGTTAAAATTGGGTCCTTTGTAAACTGATCATTTGCAGCTAATATACAAGTAGTCTATACACATTTGTTCAACTATAGTGAGTTGGTACTATACACAGACATTTAGCTATTTCCAAGCAAATTTGTTATTTATAATTTTTATTACTTTGTAATATAAGAAGTTATTTGCATTAGAGTGACAAAGTCACCTACTAAATAATGCTTTCTAATTAAATATCCAAAGAAGTTCTGGACAGCTCTTTTTAGGTAAGGGTTTTCTTATATACATTTCAGTCATAATACATTTTTTTGTTCTGACTAGACTCAACATCTGCTCTGTAGAATATATGTGACATAAATATTACATGTACACATAAATCTTTATATCATAGCATAATAGGTGAGGGGTGATTCTACTTAAGATTACTTTGAATCTTTGATATACTGAACTGAATTATTTGCATGTTTTTTCAATGACTTGACTAAACTCACATAAATAACAATTGTCTTAAAAGCATTTTTAACTCTCTGAAACTAGTGATCGAACTCAATATTGGAAGTTTTAGAGCACCTCTGAGCTTTGGGGAAATCAGTAGAAATGCTTTAATATATATATATATATATATATTTCTAGCAAAGTCAATGAAAAAAAATGAAAATATATATATTTATATCT
>CABHPR010131878.1:35813-57084 GCA_902168415.1 Peromyscus melanophrys
TAGCTTTGCGCCTTTCCTGGAACTCACTTAGTAGCCCAGACTGGCCTCGAACTCACAGAGATCCGCCTGCCTCTGCCTCCCGAGTGCTGGGATTAAAGGCATGCGCCACCACCGCCCGGCCTTTAATATATTTTTTTAATCAGTGCTTTGGGGAGCTATAGAGATGGCTCAGTGGCTCTAATCACTTGCCGGTCTTCCAGAGGACCCAGGGTCAGTCCCCAGCACCCACATGACAGCTCACAATCATTTCATCTCCAATCCCAGGGTATCTGATGCCCTCTTCCTCCCTCCACAGGCTGTATGCACATGTGGTGCACAGAACCACATGCAGGTAAAATATCAACAAATATAAAATACGAGTAAAGGTGAATTTTAAAGTCTTACTTTAAAAAAAACAGTGTTTTTAAATTTGTGAGTCAAAGACTTCTGTAAGTGAATTAGTTGATCAAAATAGAAGCTGCTTGGATGGGTGAGAAAGAGGTGTGGAAATGATGCAAGCACAGTATTTGTGTACAAAAAAATCTCAAGAATGTAAGTAAAAAATAGAAACTGCCTATATAATATAAAACTTATATTTTTCAGAAATACAGGCAAGTCAATGCTTAAAGGTTTTGAAAGGTTTATGCTTTAGCCCCAGAGAAGATTTATGTTTTTGAAAAACCTTCAGTCAATTTGCTTGACATGGCCATGATTTATATGTCTTTCATTAGATAAATGACTTGGGAATAGCTTATTCTGCCCTTCAGTTTATTCTTTGCTTCTTTTTCAGAACATATTTTGAATTGTTTTCATCAAACATCTAAATTACACATTTTAAACCTCAACAGTTAACTTTATTAAAAGTGAAATAAATTGGCAATTCAGGACTTTTATGATAGACTATTTCATCTCACATTAAAGAAATGCTAAGCAATCCAGGAGAATGAAGGAAAATATACCTCAAGTGCATTAGAGAATTATAAAGAGAACAAAACAATTTATATGCACCAGTGTGTACAATTCAAGCCATAAATCTACATCAAAATTTGTCTAATTTCATACCATTCTATTAAAGCATTTTAAAAATATGTGTAGTAGTCAGCCGGGCAGTGGTGGCGCATGCCTTTAATCCCAGCACTTGGGAGGCAGAGGCAGGCAGATCTTTGTGAGTTTGGAGCCAGCCTGGTCTACAGAGCGAAATCCAGGAAAGGCACAAAGCTACACAGAGAAACCCTATCTTGGAAAACCAAAAAAAAAAAAAAAAATGTGTAGTCAAGCCTCATATTGATTGACAAAGTGGAGCTTTATCAATGCTCACTTTCTCACAAGACCTAGAATCATATTCACACTGATTACCTATTCCAGCCATTTGACAACACAGCATGAACCCATCCAGTGTATTTTGGGCAATATACTGACACATGTTTGAAGCCAGCCATGTGTCCTAATCATCTATGCCTTAGTTTCATTATCTACAAAAATGTGATAATTCCTGTGCTTTACAATATGGTAGTTAAAAGAGGTAGTATATTAAACGTTTTAGAAAAAAACTTATTCCTAAAAATCACTCTTTGACACTAATTCATGGTTGCTATTGTTATTATGCTGATATGAATCACAAATAAATATTAGTATGTATGAAGATATAAGACTTTTATGAGAATTGCTAAAATGTTTAAAAAGAATTTTCATAAAATCACAATGTCTGCGGTAATTTTTGTTTGTTTGTTTGTTTTAAGAAGACTATTGAATGTAAGGTGCATCCCAAATGTTTCTTCTTTTCCCATCAGCAGTGTGACCTCTAAGAGGACATGGTCCTTGTCTATCTAACGTATAGCTGCATCTCCCAAGACTAACAGTACTTAATGCTGACTAGGTACTCAATATTATTTCTTCATAGGTATAGAAATCAAATACATTTCACTACACTGACAAACATGTTGTTAGAACATCATCCATTCCTGCATTGGAAACAAAAAAACCCTCTGGAAAAATGCAAAATACTGCCTTGAGCATCACATGGAGTACAGGTCCCTTCTTTTTAGTCATTAAGGCTAATTAAATTTGGACAGGTGATCAACTTCTCCCGTACTGAAACTTTTCAGCAGTAACAATGCTGATGTCATCTATCACCAAAATTGTGTCTGGATGATTTCAAAGCCGTGTTTTGGAGTAAATAGCATTATCTCCTTGATTGGAAAACCCTACCGTCTGTTAAATATTCTGCATGTATAATCCGGGCCTATATGTTTAAACTATTAATAAAGTCATCCTTTGAGAAAAAGTTAAAGAAACACTGTCCATAAGGTCAAGAATCAGACTCTATCATGAAATATGCAACTTATTTTATTCATTTTTCCCTCCAGCCTGTCACTTATTAACATTTAGGGGTTAGACCAAAGATTATAAATCTCATTACCAACTCTAAAATTTTATGATAGCCTCCTTTAACATTTTCCTTGGAAATTTTCATTTCTTTAGCTACAGGGCTGGGGCTATAGCTCAGTGGTTGATGCTTGCCTAGCATACACAAGGCCCAATTCCCATTACAACAAGACCCAATTCCTATTACCACAAGGCTCAGTTCCCAATAACACAAAGGCCCAATTCCTAATACCACAAAGTTCAGATCCCAATACCATAAAAAATCAAACACAACAACAAAAAACAGTTCTAGCATTCTTTAGCTGCATACCCCAAATATCTATCCCTTTAATAATTTATTTTCTCTAAAATATCCTTTTCATCACTCTATGTATAAGGAATGGCTTCACTATAGATTCCTAACATAAAAGATCACCAGTGTCAGAAACTATGAAAGGTATGGCACTCTTCTATTTAAAGACAATTTATCCTGTTACAGTGTCATGAAACCTCAAAGCAGACATGAGACTCCTGAGTCAGAGGAGAAGGCATGTGAGTGCTGGAGTACTCTTACTGAGAATAAGTACCGTGAGCTTTGGGGTTTCTCTGCTGCTCTCATCTCATATACTAAGTACCAAAGTGGGTGCTGCACCTGCTGTGGATTTGTCAAGGCTAAGCAATTCCAAAATTATGGAACCCAAATATTTTTATAATGGACTGCAAGAAAGTTTGCCCTTAGCCCAGAGAGTGTCCAGAGAGAGAATTAATCTCTGATATTTCCAAATAATAAGTACCTTTTGCATTGTTAGGAAAAAAATATATTTTAAAGGAGAGTCCACCCAGGCATGGTGGTGAATGCCTTCAATCCCAGCACTTGAGAGGTTGTCGCAGGAGTATCAGAGTTTGAGGCCAACCAGTCCTCAGCACCATGGGAAAAATTACAGAACAAAAGGCAAAAAGACAGTTAATATCCCTCTCACAAGACAGGCAGGCACAGAGATGGCACACAGAAAGACCCACTGTCTTCTCCCATTTCCTCTCTCCTTTCCGATGCTGTCTTGGCTTCTGGCCAGTTTTCTGAGTATGTCACACCATCAACCACTTGCATCTAATCTCACCAAAAGAAGCTGTCACTAAGACTGTGCAGCTTATCTCACATGCCATTTAATAAAAGGTACTGATAGCAGGACTCTAAGCAAGTAGATGAGTCAAGTTGGTGCTTCTTGGGAGCCCACATTCAACCATCAGAGCCAACCCCATAAGTAACTGAGACCTATCTTAAAAACCCACGTGACATTCTCCTTATGTTTCTGTATTGAACTTTCTTCTTGACTGAATACATTAATCCAGGAAATGCACAACTCTTTGTAAAATTTAGAGATTCATTCTGTCTGCTTTGGCCTAGGTGGACTACCAAGGGGAATTAATAGTGTGCTTTATCGGGTATTTATTTTTATTGTTTTTATTAAGGGCATATCATGATCAAGAATATTCAAGGGATGGAGAGATGGTTCAGAGGTTAAGAACACTGGCTGTTCTTCCAGAGATCCTGGGTTCAATTCCCAGCAGCCACATGATGGCTCACAGCCATCTATAATGAGATCTGGTGCCCTCTCCTGGCATGCAGGAATACATGGAGGCAGATTGTTGTATACATAATAAATAAATAAATCTCTAAAAAAAAAGAAAGAAAGAAAGAAAGAAAGAAAGAAAGAAAGAAAGAAAGAAAGAAAGAAAGAAAGAAAGAAAGAAATGAAATGAAATTTTTTTAAAAAAAGAATATTCAGGTAACCAATCCAGAACTGTTTTAATCCTCATGGTCTCCTTTTGTCTAGGCCTCTATTTGAAGAGTAAAATAATAGAGGAGTTAGCCACTCTGCTCATTAGGTTTTGTCAATTTGAAACAAACTACAGTGACCTGGGGAGGAAGAACCTCATGTGATGTACTGCTCCATCAGATTGATCTGTGGGCATGTCTTTTGGGGCATTTTCTTAATTGCTAGTTGATATAAAAAAAAAATCCAAGATCACTGTGGACAATACCGACCCTAGGCAGTAGGATTTAGAAGAACTGTCTGTATAAGAAAAGTAGATGAACAAGCCCAAGAAAGCAAGCTAGTATACTAGAAGTGTTCCTCCATTGTCTCTCCTTCCGTTCTTACCTTGAGATCCTGCACTGGCTTCCCTTAATGATTGATTCTAACCAGTAAGGTGAAATGAACCTGTTCTTTCCCAAGTTGCTTTCATTTTATCATAGCAACATAAACTAAGACAGCCACTCACTAACAGGCCAAATGAAAATTCAGGAGCTCATAGAGAATGACAGCAATAACCAGGTCTTTGTATTACATTTCTTTTTAACCAAGACCTAGGGAAGGGTTGTTGCTTCCTTTCCTCTGTGACTGCTAATTGTATTGGGGAATCATTCGACTTCTAAACAGCTCTGAGTTCTTTTCTTCTCATGCTTGGCTATCCTTATTTCTCTTTGACACACTGTTGATTTTTCATCCTTTTGTTGCAGAATGCCATCCAATTTTACAGCACAATCTTCCAGTGACCTTCCAAATATAAAATATTCGAGAAGGCTTAACACATGCAGGAGTCAAAAATGTCAAGAGTTGTCTCATTATTAAGTCGGGTAATACTGACCTGAATCCTCATTAGCAGGTTAAAATGAAGCATATTCAAATATCTCTTAGATTTCCAAGGGTTTCTTTGAAAGTACAAGTTGAATATTTTAGAAGTACAGTAGTTTTGATGTCAGACATATTTGAGTTACGAGCTAATATTCACCAGTTATCTTTAGAAAGTTTGCCTTCACATATAAATAAAAGGAAATAATTTTGTTTCTAAGCATTGTTAAAGTTAAATAAGATCGTGCATGTAAAGTGACTAAAAACCATTATCACATAAGCCAGTGTTCAATTAAATATCATTTCTCTGTCCCCTTTCCAGTTTATTATTGTGGATGGGTGAAGGCCATGCAAAGACATGTCATTTTGGTTCTACTCTTCAAGGAAGAGTATTTTCATTTATTTATGTATTTATATACTTACTTATATGTTTGTTTGTTTCCTTTTACTGAAAATAGATTTTTTTTAATTTAAGACTTTTTCCCACTTCTTCTTCATGTCAACCACAGATCCCCCTCCCGTCCCTCCTCCTGCTCCCTCCTAGCTTCTGCCCCTAGCCCACCCTCCATCCTCTCCTCCAAAGGGGTAAGGCCTCCCATGGGGAGTCAGCGAAGCCTAGTACATTCACCTGAGGCAAGACCAAGCCCCTCTCCCTGCATCAAGGCTGAGCAAGGCATCCCTCCATAGGTAATGGGCTCTGGAAAGCCAGCTCATGCACCAGGGATGGATCCTGATCCCACTGCCAGGGGTACCTCAAGCAGACCAAGCTACACAACTGTCTCTCATATGCAGAGGGCCTAGTCCATTCCCATGTAGGTTCTAACGCTGTTGGTCTAAGATTCATTAGTTCCCAACTTGGTTCAGTTGTCTCAGTAGATTTCCCCATCATGATCTTGACACCCCTTGCTCATATAATCTCTTTTCTCTCTCTTTGACTGGACTCCTGGAGCTCAGCCTGGTGGTTGGTTGGGGGATCTCTGTATCTGCTTCCATCAGTTACTGGATGAAGGCTCTATAATGACAGTTAAGTTATTCACCAATCTGATTATTGGGGTAGGCCAGTTCAAGCACCCTCTCCACTATTGGTAGTAGTCTAAATTGGGGTCATCCTTGTGGATTCCTGGAATTTCCCTAGCACCAGGTTTCTCCCTAACCCCATAACACCTCCCTATATCAAGATATCTCTTTCACTGTTCTGACACTCCGTCCTTTCCCCAGCTCAACCATCCCGTTTCCTCGTGTTCTCATCCCCCATCCCCTCCCCTCTATTGTCCCCTTCTCCCTCAATTTACTCATGGAAATCTCATCTATTTCCCCTTCCCAGGGTGATCCGTGCATCTGTATTGGGATCCTCCTTGTTACCTAGCTTCTCTGGAGCTGTGGCTTGTAGTCTGTTTATCCTTTGCTTTACATGTAGTATCCACTTAGGAGTGAGTACATACCATGTTTGTCTTTCTGAGTCTGGGTTACCTCACTCAGGATGATATTGAAAATAGATTTTTTTTCTTACATAACATATCCTAATTATGAGTTCCCCCCTTTACTCCTCCCAGCTCCCCCCACTGCCACTCTCATCCAAATCTACCCCCTTTTCTGTCTCTCATTAGAAAACAAATTGGCTTCTAAGGGATAATAATAAAATAAAAGAATATAATATAACATAATATAGTAAGACAAAACAAAAACTAATACATCAAAATGGGGGGGGGGGAACAGAAGGAAAGGAGCCCAAGAAAAGGTACAAGAACCAGATATAGATGTAGAAATCCAATCACGCTATACTCAGGAATGCCATAAAAACACTGAACTGGAAGCCATAGTATAAACACAAAGGACAATCATTCTTCCTCCTCTTCTGTAGGGTTCCCTGAGCCTTATGGGGTGAGATTGAATGGAGACATTCTGTTTCAGGCTAAGCACTCCAAGGTCTCTCATTCCCTGCATAATGTCCAGCTGTGGGTCTCTGTATTTGGTCCCATCTGCTGCAAGAGGAAGTTTCTCCAATGATAACTGCTCTATGAGAAAAGCAGAACGTCATTGGGAGTGATTTTATTGCTATGTTTTGTTTGTTTTGCAGGTGCAGCATTAGTTTTACCCAACGTCCTAGGGACATCTAGTCTCAGGTTCTCAGTGTCAGATATAGGTTCCATCTCATGGAGTGGCCTTAAGTCAAATCAGGTATTGGTGGGTGACTCCCACAAGCTTTGTGCCACCATTGCACCAGCATATCTTGCAGGCGGGACTATTGCAGATGAAAAGATTTGCAGTTGGGTTGGTGTTGTGCTCTTTTGGTTGTATACAGAGTACCTTCCTGTACCAAAGATGCAAGCACGTAGGGGTAAGGCTCTATGTAGGCACCAGCTGGACTTCTCCATGTTAGTGAGTTTGTGTAGGTGCTGCAGGTCTTCAGCAATGTGGTCTTTCCATCAGTTCGTGGAAAGAAACATATACTCTTGGCAACAGCCTGGGTTGTTTGGAATTCCCATGGAAACCCTTTGGCCAATAACTCAGTTAGATATAACCCAATTCCAGCACTCATTTGTGACAAGAGATGGACAGTTAGGCTTATGTTTCTCCAATTATTTGGTAATTTCATTTAGGTTGCCTTTATATGTGTACATATTTTCGGAAACTTCTTCAGTTTTATGTTTCCAAACCACCCCCCAAATGGCACTTAAGTCTCTTGTCATATCCCCTTTTGACCCTTCTGTTCTAGCCATCCCCATCCATCCATGCCTGTCTATTCTATTTCCCTCTCCTAACACATTTATCTGCCACTCCAGTCTCTCACTCTATGCCTACCCTCTGTAGTTCTACAGATTATAGTTTTGTTATGATTTACTCACAGCAAATATCCACATACAAGCAAGTACATATCATATTAGTCTTTCCAGGTCTGGGTTCCCTCACTCAGGATGATTTTTTTCTAGTTCCATCCCGTTACCTGCACAATTCATGATTTCTTTTTTTTTTTTTTTTGCAGCTGAGTAATATTCCATTGTACAAGTGTATCACATTTTCTTTATCTACTCATCTGTTTAGAGAAATCTAGGTTGCTTCCAGTTTCTGGCTATTATAAATTGAGCACAATGAACAGTGTAGGATGAAGCGTCCTTTATCTCTTGTCGTATCCCCATATATGCCCAAGAGCAGTACAGCTGGACCTTGAGGTAGATCAATTCCCAGCTTCCTGAGGAACTGTCACACCAATATCCATATTGGCTTCATCAGTTTGCACTCCCACCAACATTGGATGAGTGTTCCCCCTCACTCCACATCCTTGCCAGTATGAGCTGTCACTTGTCTTAATGATCTTGATCATTCTGATAGGTGTAAGATGAAATGCCAAAGTAGTTTTGATTTGTATTTCCCTGAGGGCCAAGGATGTTGAATATTTCTTTGTTTCTCAGCCATTTGGGTTTTTTTTGAGAATTCTTTTTATATCTATACCCCATTTTTAGGTGAGTCTTTTGTTATCTTGATATGTAGTTTTTAAGTTCTCTATACTTTTTGGATATTAGCCCTTTAAAAGATGTGTAACTAGTAAAAAAAATTTCCATTCTGTATGTTGCCACTTTGTCCAGTGATGGTATCTTTTACTATGCAGAAGCTTTTCAATTTCAGAAAGTCTTCTCCTGCACCAATGAGTTCAGGGTTATTTCCCACTTCCTCTTTGGTCAAGTTCAGTATATCTGCTTTTATGTTGAAATTTTGATACATTTGGTGTTGAATTTTGTGCAGTGTGGTAAGTATGGGTCTATTTGGATTCTTCTACATGCAACCATCCAGTTTGACCAGCACCATTTGTTGAAGATACAGTTTTTCAGTGTGTATTTCATTTCTCAAAAATAAGATGCCCATAGCTATATGAATTTGTCTCAGTCTTCCATTCAATTCTATTGATCAACATGTGTGGTCTTCTGGCAATACCATGCTGTTTTTATTACTACAGCTCTATACCACAATTTGAGGTCAGGGATGGTGATACCTCCAACAACTCTTTTATTATTCAGGATTGCTTTAGCTATCCTGGGTTTTTTGTGTTTCCACATGAAGCAGAAGTTTGTCCTTTCAAGCTCTGTGAATGATTGTGTTGCGATTTTGATGGGGATTTGCATTGACTCTGTAGATTGCTTTTTGTAGGATGCCCATTTTTACTCTGTTTATCCTGTTGATCCACGATAATAGGAAATCCTTCTATTATGTGATTTCTTAAATTTCTTTCTTCAGTGACTTGAAGTTTTATCATACAAGTCTTTCACTTGGTTGGTTAGTCTTACCCAAAGATATTTTATATGATTTGAGGATATTGTGAAAGGTGTTGTTCCCTGATTTCTTTCTCAGTCCATTTTTCAGTTGTATCTAGGATGGCTACTGATTTTTGTGAGTTAATTTTGTATCCAGATACTTTTTGAAAGTATTTATCAGCTGTAGGAATTCCTTGTTGGAATTTTTAGGGTCACTTATTTATACTATTATAACATTTGCAGATAAAGATAATTGACTTCTTCATTTTCAATGTACATTCCCTTGATCTCCTTGAGTAGCATTATTGCTCAGGCTAAGACTTCAAGTACTATAATGAATAGGTATGTAGAGAGTGGACAACCTTGTCTTGTCCCTGATTTTAGTGGAATTGCTTTGGGTATTTCTTCATTTAAGTTGATGTTTGCTATGGGCTTGCTGTAAACTGCCTTTATTATGTTGAAATGTGTTCCTGGTACCTCTGCTCTCTCCAGGACTTCTATCATGAAGAGGTGTTGGATTTTATCACATGCATTCTCTGCTTCTAACGAGATGATCATGTGGTTTTGTCTTTCAGTTTGTTTATCCATATGGTGGATATTTATCCATGTTTATGAGTGTATAAATGTTGAACCATCCCGGCATCTCTGGGATGGGGCTTACTTGATCATGGTGGATGATCTTTTTGATGTGTTCTTGGATTCTGTTGACAAGTGTTTTATTGACCATTTTGGCAACTATGTTAATAAGGGAAATTGGTCTGAAAATCTCTTTCTTCGTTGGGTTGTTATGTGGTTTGTATATCAGGATAACTGTGGCTTTGCAATATGAATTGAGCAATGTTCTTTCTCTTTCTAGTTTGTAGAATAATTTGAGGAGTACTGGCATTAACTCTTCTTTGAAAGTCTGCTGAATTCTGCACTAAAACCATCTGACCCTTGTTCTTATTAGTTCAGAGACTTTTAATGCATGCTTCTATTTCACAAGGGGTTAAAGTTCTCTTTAAATTGCCTATCTGATCTTGATTTAACTTTGATATGTGGTATGTATTGAGAAAATTATTCCTTTCTTTTAGATTTTTCAGTTTGATAGGGTACAGGTATTTAAATGTGTCCTTATGATTCTCTGGATTTCCTCTGTGTCTGTTGTTATCTCCTCCTTTAAATTTTGTTAATTTTGATATTCTTTCTCTACCTGTTAGTTAATTTGGATAAAGGTTTGTCAGTCATTGATTTTCTCAAATAATCATTTTCATGGATTCTTTGTATTTTTATTGTTGTTTCTGTTTTATTGATTTCAGCTCTGAGTATGATTGTTGTCTTTACCATCTATGCCTTTGAGGTGTGATTTCTTCTTTCAGTTCTAGAGCTTTCGGACAAGCTGTTAAGTTATTAGTATGAGATCTCTCCACTTTTTTAATGCAGGCATTTAGTTCTATGCACTTGCCTCTTAGAACTGCCTTCATTGTGTCCTATAAGTTTGAGGGTGGTGTGTATTCATTTTCATTCAATTCTAGAAAGTCTTTCTTTAGTAATTTCTGTCTTCCCATTTTTTTTTTCAGTGACCACTGAGTTTTTCGGTTTCCATAAGTTTATATGATTCTGTTGTTTCTATTGTTGTTCACATCCGGCTTTAATCCATAGTGGTAAGACAGGATGCAAGGTGTTGTTTTAATTTTCTTGTATCTGTTGAGACTTGCTTCGTAACCAAGTATGTGATCAGTTTTGGAGAAAGTTCCATAAGGTGCTGAGAAGACGCATATTCTTTTGTATTTAGGTGAAATGTTATATAAATGTCTGTTAGGTCCATGTGCTTTGTGATGCCAGCTACTTCCAGCATTTCTTTATTTAGTTCTTGTCTAGATGACCTGTCTATTGGTGAGAGTGGGGTACTGAAGTCTCCCACTATCGGTGTGTGAGGGTCAGTATGTGATTTAAACTATAGTCATGATTCTTTTATGAACTTGGGTACCTTTGTGTTTGGTGTATAGATGTTAAGAATTGGAATGTCAGGAGGATGGGAGGGGGAATGGGGGAGAGGGATTGGGAGGAGAGGATGGGGGGGTGCTGTGACTGAGATGTAAAATAAATAGATGAATTTTAAAAAAAAAGAATTGCAATGTCCACTTGGTGGATTTTTTCTTTGGTGAGTGTGTAATGTCCTTCTCTATCTCTTTAGATTGGTTTTGGTTAGATGTCTATTTAGTCAGATATTAAAGTGGCATAGCAGCTTGCTTCTTAAGTCCATTCACTTGGAATATCTTTTCTAAATTTTTATCCTGGGGTGAGGTTTATTCTTGATGCTTAGGTTTTTTTTCCCTTGGATGTAGCAAAAGGATGGATCCTGTTAACTCATCCATACTGCTGGTCTACATCTTTTTATTAGGAATTTGGACTGTTGATGTCGAAAGAGATCAGTGATCAGTGTTTGTTGACGCCTTTATTTTGCTGATGTAGTGTGTGTGTGTGTGTGTGTGTGTGTGTGTGTGTGTGTGTGTGTGTGTTTCCCTCTTTTGATCTGCTCTTCTGGGATTACTTATACTTGTGTTTTCATGGGTGTAGTTAATCTCTTTAGGCTGGACATTTCCTTCTAGCCCCATCTGCAGGGCATGGTTTGTAAATTGATATTGCTTACATTTGGTTTTGTCATGGAATGTCTTATTTTCTCCATCTACTGTGATTGAAAGTTTTGCTGGGTTCAGTAGTCTAAGTTGGCATCTGTGGTTTCTTAGAGTCTGTAGAAAATAATGTCCAGACCCTTCTGGCTTCCAGCGTCTCCACTGAGAATTCAGGTGTTATTCTAATGGATCTGCCTTTCTATGTTAGTTGTTCTTTTTTCCTAGCAGCTTTTATTTTTTTTCCTTGTTCCATACATGTAGTGTTCCATGCATTTAATATTTTGATTATTGTGTATGAGGGGGCTTTCTTTTATGCTCCTCTATTTGGTGTCCGATATGCTTCTTGTACTTAATAGGTATCTCCTTCTTTAGGACAGGGAAATTTCCTTCTATGATTTTGTTGAAAATATGTTCTGTGCCTTTGACCTGGGTTTCTTCTCTTTCCTTTATTTCTATTATTCTTAGATTTTTGTCTTTTCATAGTGCCCCAGATTTCCTGACTGTTTTGTGGCAGGAATTTTTTATATTTAATATTTTCTTTGACTTACATTTTCATTTCTTCTATCATGTCTTTAGTGTCTGAGATTATCTCTTTCATCTCTTGCATTTTGTTGGCGAGGCTGAATGCTGAGCTTCCCACTTGAGTTCTTTTCCAGACTTCCCTCAGTTTGGGTTTTCTTTGATTCTGTTCTCACTTTCAGGTCTTGAACTTTTTTATTCATTTCCTTCCACTGTTTGTGTTCTCATTAATTTCTTTAAGGGATTTATTTACTTCCTCTTTAAGGGCCTCTATCATATTCAGAAAGGCTCTTTTTAGGTCTTTGTCTTGGACTTCAGCTATGTTGCAATTTTCTCGGGGCCTACTAGGGTAAATTTTGGGGGCTACAGTGGGGACACACATTGTCTTTGCTGTTATCGATTGTGTTTTTGCACTGGCATGTAGGCTTCTGGGTTTTGCAAGGTTATAATGCTAGGTACTGATATATATCCTGTCATTATTGTGCGGCTTGTTTTGTTTCTTGGTTTCCGTTGCCCTCTCTGGTACTTAGAATGTGGTGGCTGTGGGTTGCCTAGTAATAAATTCTTCCACGATCCTGATAGGTGTGGCCACTGGAGGTTCCTGGTAAAATGTGTTTCTAGTTATTGGGAACTGACACTTAGGAATGGGAATGGGCTGAGTGGGGCACTGAGGGGGCCCATGGGAGGGAGGAAAGCAGAATGGTCTACCAGGATCTGTTTATTCTTCTGGGAATGAGTGCAGAGAATGAATTGAGGCCACAACAAGTAGTCTGCTACAGAGCTGGCCACGAGACTGGGAGATTGGATGTGGAGGAGGAGAAGAGTGACAATCTGAAGCTCGCCCACCTGCTTTGTAGCCCTACTTGTTTCTCTAGCAGGCTTGCCTGCCTGGTTCCCAGGAGATGCCCACTGAAGTTGGGGGTGGGGATAAAGTAATTAGTTGGAGGAAGAAAATTTGGAGGGTAAAATGTATGTGATCCCCTGGAGATGGTGGTAAGGGTAGGGGAGTGTGCAGCAGGTGGTCCACTGCAGAGCTGGGGAGAAGACTGGGGGAGATTGGAGGAGAGAAACAAGAGGTGAAGATTGATCTACAGTTAGCCTTCTGCTTCCCTGGCTAGTGGCTGGTGGGTTCCCAGGGAGTGCCTCCTGGTGTTGAGAGCTGGGATAATGGGATGAGTTGGGGAAAGGAAGTTTGGAGAAGGGCTACATGGTGCAAGAAGAGTCTTTATAAACCATGCTTATTTTCTTCTTCCTCAGTATTGTATATTTGCTTGAGATGCTCTGTGTGCTCCTGACTTCAGAGTGCATTGACTCAGATTCTCTTGATTTATACACTAGACACACCGCTTACTCTTCAGAAGCATGAAAATAATTTTCTGATTGCTTTGCTTCTTTGAGATACTATGAAAACACTAATTATAATTTACTTTCATGCCAACTTCCTAGGGTTTTGCAAATTGAAAATTATGTGGCTTTGGTAGCCTCGCAGTCTGTTTATTTGGAGAGCACACCCAACCCATTTAACTAACCTAATAAACTGAAAAGTGACTCCAGATATCCTAGGGGTCTGTGTGACATGCCATGATCAATCTTGTTGATGCTACTGACCCTGGAATTAAGAGTGGCATTGCCTTCACCCATCAGCCTGCAAAATAGATGCAGTTATATAGCTTGATAGTATGACTCTTGTTTCCAAAAGGCAAAGTTCTAAGAAATATTTGTACATAGATATTTGCCTGTTGATATGAAATATAGTTTCTACCAAAAATGGTTGGCCCTTGGACTCATATGTTAGAGTAACATTATGAAGGGTCAGACATTTTTCTCAGGATAAAAACTGCTATTATATGTTTCCCTACTTAGCATCCCAAAAAGCCAAAATACAAGCAACACAACCACTTTTTTTTTTTTAACTGGTGCACAAATTATCAAAATCCACTTTATGGATTGTGAAAGAATCTTGCGAGCTTGTGAAAGAAGTAAGTCTTCAGAAGCCACCTTGGCATGTGGGTTTATTCAATCTATAAAGTGTGTTTCTCTGGTTCTGGCACCATTAAGTACAAATTGAGTCTAATGACAAGGTGATAATTAAACACATATTTTACATTATAATAATAGCCATTTCCTATTATCCAAATTAGTAAATTATTGCAGTGTAGATATCACTTTTCCCAGTGAGGGAATCTTGTCTTCAGCATGCTTTAGGGTAAGTTGCCAGATATGAAAATCAAGGCACTTCTTTTCTACTCCAAGTGCCAAGTTCGGTTCTGTACATAATATCTTTGAGAATTAGCTTTATTAATTTTACTGCATTCAGTGTTTTAAATAAAAATTTAATTCTTCCCAAATCAATACATTTACAGAGTCAAAAGTCAAGTAGCACTTTGACTTATCATGAAAATCCTGTTTTAATAAATGGGGTTGGGACTAACTATGCAGCATTTGAAAAACAAAGTTGGATCCCTCCTGAGGATTATGTCAATAAAAGTACTAAATAGATCAAGACTTTAAAAATGGACAACTGAACTGGAATGTTTTACAGAAATGCTGAATTTTTAAGAGTAACAAATAGTTTTTTTGTATTTATTGACTTATATGTCAGCAGGGGGCTGTGTAAGTGTGTGTGGCAGGGGCATGCTTGTGGATGTCAGAGACAACCTGCATGGAGTCAGTGCTTCCTTTTTACCATGTGCATTCCAGAGTCAGAATGCAGGTTGCCAAGCAAGCTTGCCAAGTGCCTTTAAACACTGAGTGATCTTGCTGGCCCAGGATATTTTGATATTTTTAATATCAAAGAACAGAAGTATAAATGAAAAAAAAATGCACATTTAATCATATGAATAAACAACTATCTATTTTTTTAAAAAGATATACCATGAAATTACCAAATGGGAAATAGTTTATAATAAGGGACTAAATTTCCTAATATGCAGAAAGGCTCTTGTAAGCCAACAAAAAAATTGAAACTCAGTTAAATAAAATAGTTAATGATGTGAACTCAGTTCCTAGATAAAGACTAAATTGGTTCTTTAAATAGAAGGTGCCTCTTAGACATACCAAACTACCTGTGTTCATTCATAAGAGTAAGAAACTGAAACCCATCAAAGATGTTTTAAAAGACTGGTAATTCATTATGTTGATAAAGATGTAGAGATACACCCTCACATTTTCTAGGGCAAGTATGTGTGAATACAGTCTCTTGGTGGGGGGTGAGGTTTGACAACTTCACACTATCATCAAATTTTCACATTTACTTTGAACGAGAAGATATAGCAGTGTGTAGTCTCTCTCATCTATGACATCAAGTCACTAGAAATGGCATATGTGTCCAGCTAGAGGGAAGAGTGAACACTGCTAACACAACTTTTGTTATTAAGATGCTTGCATTTTGGTGACTGTAAGCGTCGTTTACAGAGTCAAGCAGTATAAATCTTCCTTCTTGAACAGGTATTTTTGTTTTTACTATCTGCTCTTTTTCCCAGCATTTGTGACTGTCTTGTTTTCCTGGGATGGCCTTTCATCTTTTTCACACTGGTCACCATTTCTTGTTTTCTGGAACTCAACTCAGGCCCTTTTCTCTACAAGTAGTTAGCTTTCCAGGTTATGTGGAAAGGAAACTCATCTGTCATGTCCCTTGTTTTCATTTGTTTTGTTGTTTGTCTGGATATTATCTGTCATTTTGTTGATTGGTTGGTTGGTTATTGGTTGTTTTCTTATTGTTGGTTGGTTGGTTGGTTGGTTGTTGGTTGTTTTCTTATTGTTTTTTGGTTGGTTCGTTGGTTGTTTGTTGTTTGTTGGTTGTTTTCTTATTGTTTGCTGGTTGGTTGGTTGGTTGGTTGGTTGGTTGGTTGGTTGGTTTTTGGTTGGTTGTTTTCTTATTGTTTGCTGATTGGTTGGTTGTTGGTTGATTTCTAATTGTTTCCTGGTTGGCATCAATTCACTGCTGTTTCTTTTCCTTGTCATCTTCCGCTTTGCTTCTGTGTCTTCATTTGTGTAGACATGTCTTCAAGCAAATTGTGCAAAACATGTGAAATGAAAGACATTTTCCCGAGACTTAACATGTCTTGAATTTTGTTTTCTACTCATACACTTGAGTGACAGTTTGTGCCAGTATTGAATTGCAGACAGAAAAATATTTCCCTTAGAATTAAAGTTTTCCCTGCCAAGAAGTTTAACTTCTGTTTTGGATTCCTGGTCTTCTTAGTTTCCTCGGAAGAGGGAAAGTAAGAACAACGGCTTGTTCCATCCTTCTGGAACCTCATACAAGGGAAACCAGAAGGAAAGGACTTTTCTACACCTGCTTTCTGATAGGGTGTAACTACATCTCCTTCCTCTGCACTTGGTAGTTCATGGCTTATGAGAGGGCACATGAAAGCATATTCTGGGATGTAGAATGGAAGCACGTGATCTTTAGTAACACTTTTATCATAGGAGGACCACTTTCCAGCCTACTACTACCCTGGGTTGGTTAAACAGCCCTTTGTTTGCTATAGAAAGTCAAACACTGATTCTCTCATTATCTTTATTCAAACACTCCTCATCTTTACTACCACCCTGGTCTGCTCTGGTAAATGGCTTCCTCTGGCATGAAGGAGGAGGGCCAGTAGAAAGAATATGAAAGGGAATCACACTTCAAATTTGTCGTTAACACTTTTTAATGCCTCTCATACAGCACGAAACACTTTTCTGTGTTTCACATGGTTTTCATAACCATAATCAGTTGCAACTCACTCATCCTGGTAGCATTGTCATCTGCAGTAAGTATGGAGGTGTTTCACGTTGAGTGAATGTCTCAGCACTAACTTCATTTTAATTCTGAAATTTCAGAGAGTTTCGTGCAGCCCAGTCACTTATTCTGCAAAGCTCTAATTAATAAGAGTTGCTAATGATGTTAAATTAATTTTCTACCACAGAGCCAATTCTTTAGAAGATATTTTAAAGAAGCATATGTCTGAATTATTATTTATGACAATCTTCATGTAGCCAATGATGTATGAAAAAGCTAGCCCCAAACTCTAGATAATTATCCTAATTAGAGTAATTAAAAATGGAACCTGTCACTAAGCATGGCAGCACACACTCACAATTATGGCACACAGGAGTTGGAGGCAGAAGAGTTGTGTGTTCAAGGCCAGCTTTGTACATAGCAAGACCGCGTCTCAAGGAAACAAACACACAACAAAGGGGAAAACATTGAAGCTGTCATATGCCCCTCATGTACGTCATCAAAGCAGATGATACAAGTGGGTTGGACAGATTACGGACTACTAGTTTTGTCAACCGAGCACTGAGTTAACTGCATCCAAACCATTTTATTCATTAGATTAGAGTCAAAATAAATAAATCTAAATAAGATGTATGTAAGCCAGGGTCAGAGAGGATGTTCAGTGGTCAAGAGCACTTGAGGCTCTTCCTCAAGACCCAAGTTCAGTTTCCGGCGCCTACACCACCCATGTCTGGTGACTTACAACGACCTGTAAGTCTAGGTAGAACTGACACCCTTTTGGCCTTCCAGGCACCTGTGCACATATGCACATATGCATGCACATACACACATGCACATAAATAAATAATGAAATAAATCTTTTTTAAAAAAGTTTGTACAGGCAAGAATAACTCAAAGGTGAAATTACCACCACATCAACATGTTTGTAATAAATGAATGAGGGTGAATTTAAAAGTCACTATCAATGCAAAACCATTTGGTATTTAAAATGATATGAGCATTCTTTCATTTAATTATTTGTGTGTATGTAGAGGTGTTGGCCTGCGGCATGAGTATGTGTGTGCATGCAGGTACATGAATGTATAGGTATGTGCGGAGCCCAGGGATCAACCTTAGGTGTCATTCCTCGGGATCCATCCAACTAATGTTTAGGATCAGGGTCTCTCACGGGGCTATGTTGACTGGCCTGGGAGCTCCAGGGATCCTATTATCTCGACCTTCCCAGCGCTGAGAGTCTAATATTCTAAGTAGGATAAATGGGTTAATTATTTGCTTGAGACAGGGTCTTGCTGTGTTCAAATCTGGCTTTGGACTCACAGTCTTTCTGACTCCAACTCCTGTGTGCCATCATTATGGGTGTGTGCCACCATGCCTGGTGACAGATTCTATTTTAATTAATCTAATTGGGATAGTTCTAAATACAGGCATCAAGGCCTGGTCTTTATATGGGAGCTGGAGATCCAACTTCTGCCCTCATGATTCCAAAGCAAGTATTATATTAACTGGGTCATTGCCCCAGCTATACAGACAGGCACTTTAAATAGCTTTATGGATTCTGTTTCTTACTAATTAAGAATTTGCATAGATATTTCAATTTTTTGTGTTATTCTGTTTTTCAAGAGTAAATACTTTCAAAAATAAATTCTCATTGCCATGAGACAAGTTAAAGAATACAGGTTATACTTCTTCCTGTAATGAAGGGCAAGCTTCTCCAAGTGTGAGTCTTGTGTCTGCCTTCACCCTCATAAAAACTAGCTTGGATTATTTGGCATTAAGTGGGATTTGTGGATGAATAGTGTAATTATCTAAGTTGGATTTTCTGTATCTGTGGCAATCGATGTTCTCACTGCTGCCTACTACAGAAATACTGTGAGTCATGTAAGGAATTAGAACCTTAATAGTCATCCATCCATTCACACCTACCAGACTCAGGGTGCAGTGCGAGATAATGTGGCCACAGGAAGGAAGCTGAAGGTGTCTATGCAGCATCCAAGTAGAAAGCGCTACAGTAAGAGCAAAACATCAGTGTTGGAGGGATGTTTGTGGGGAATATAATGTCTCCCTTTCCAAATTCAAAGACACACTTGATCTTTTAACATATACTACTCCTAGTTTTGGCAAATGCATATATGGCATCTAAGACTAGCCATTTCGGAATCTATAACGTAAGAGAATGTGTTTTCTGAATTCACCCAACATAGGCTGAGGTTACTTCCAAATTGTACCTCTGAAACCATGGGAAACATGATTATCATTCATGTGTCTGGTGTCTGAAACTTCTGGGGCTTTTAGATTGAATTGCTAGGATTTGAAAGCAATGTACTTGACTGTTGGTAGAAATCAGTTCTCCATCCAATTAGGAAACTTAGTTACAGAAGCCAATGATCAAATCATTACTGCACATGCTAATATTTCAGAAGTCACAGATTAAAAAAAAAAAACTATCTCATGTTCATGTTACTGGGAAGGTTTATAAAGACCTTTTTAATTTGTGGAAGGAGTCAGAATGTTCTTCATTTTAAAGACATCCATTTACTAGTATGCACTGAAAACTTCATATAATAAAACCATAGACTTTTGGTATAAACATAGACTTAACTTTCTTAACACATATCCTAAGGAAATTGTGTATGTCATTCTAATTCTTAAATATAATATAAACTAATGATTCCTTTAAATTGTTCATGTACATTTTTTATTTTACTTTTCATAACTACTATGAAAACATTTTCTGTGATTGCACCATGTATCATGTATATTTTTATGTAGTCACTTTGTCTTGAATAAAAGAGATTTCCTATCAAAAAAACACTAATTTTCAAAAGAATCAACTATACTTATAAGAAATAATATATTCTGATATATATATATATATATAATTAAGGAAAATTTGTTGTTTTCATATTAATGATAAGAATTTTTACATTGACAGATAAACTGTTCCCAGCTTTAATACTGTGCATTCTACTTGGAAAAGAAAACCTAGTAGCATTTTAAACTTCTGCAGATACGTTTAATCTTATGTTTCAAGCCTATGAAGCGTATTATAAAGCAATAAACATAACACTAAAGTATGCTTATCCACATAACATTTTTGTCAAAATGGCTCTTAGGTGTTGCATGTACTTCAGCACTTCTGACAAGGGGGTGCAGGTAACACTTACAAAGAAAATGCTTTGATTTAATTCAGCTCCTTTCTTTGATTGAGAAGTTATAAACATATCTTGCCTCTTTCCACAAGTGGAAATATGTTCAAATGCAATTAATCTATCCTATTAACTTTACTAAACATCTGCTATATTTGCCAAACATTTCAAAATGCTGTTCTGAACCACTTAATGCTAAGTAATTTCTCAGCTAAATATTTACACCAGCTTCCATAATGATAAGCCCTAGTGTGTCTTAAATAATCAGCCAGTTGTCCAGAGAGAACTGTGTGAAATGTAACACATTGTAATAGCTACTCTCTGGAACTTGAAATGTGTTAGCTGGCTAAGACCACGTTTTACATATTTCTGATTCTAGCCAAAAGATGTATCAGTCTTACGAATTCCATTCTTTGTCAAGATTTTGAACATCCCGAACTCCACTGACTAGCAGTGAATGCCTATATAACTGCTTCTCTCATAAAAATGAATACAATCTCGGGTTTCTCTTTCACAAAAGTAAATCTGTACGTCTGTAACATTTTAGAAATAACCTTATTTCTGGTATTTTGATAGCAGACTAAATAAATGAAAAGAGTGGATTAAAGGGATAGGCACTCATTACCTAGTTAAATGAATAAGAATATGTAGAAAGCACATAGATTCACCATGTGTCCAAACATTTAATAATACAAAACTCTAGAAAATATGCACAATAGCATGAGGAAGTGACCAAAGATTTTACTAAGTTTAATACATGAGATGAAATTCAGTCAATGTGTGATTAGTAAATGAACCATAAGGCAGACTTCAACATCAACACAATGATAATTTCAGAATGAGGAAGATAAATGAGAGTTAAATTTCTCAATCTATTAAGAAAATATGACTGTAAATCCATATGAACTGAACACTGATGTATCCAGGCTGCCTAAAACAAATGCTACTGGACACAAAAGGGCAGACAGTTCCATACACAATAATATTGAGTGATTTCAATACCTGACTTTCATCAATAGTTATCAAAACAAATGTCAGCAAC
>CABHPR010131879.1:0-16477 GCA_902168415.1 Peromyscus melanophrys
AGCCTTCTCCAACTCCTTATAAGAGATCACATAGAATGGCAGGAAGCACCGCCTCCTTTGGGCTGTATAGCCCAAGGTCTTGGGTGGAGCAAATATCACTACATATTTATGTTTTCAGAGAAAATCAATTGGTGTACTCTTCCCTGAGGAAGACCACCTCTTCTACTTCCAGCTTTCCTCAGTTGCTAATAGTTTTGTTTTTGTTTTTGTTTTTAGATTTTTTTTATTTATTTATGTAGCTGACACATACTTAATACTTTATGAAGAGTTTGAAATTCTTTTTTAGAATAACCTAACCCATGTTCTTCTGTCCGGTAATGTATTGTAGAAAAACGTTTCTCATAAAGAAAAAAATAAAGGATGTCATTTGAATTTGAGAATTATTTCATGTTCCAACAGGTAAGAAAAGTATACAAATTATAAAAATAACTCTGAATTTCAATACAAATTATTTTTAATTAGCAGTCTATATATTAGGTTTTGTGATGCCACCTCTCCTATCTTCCTCCCGGTCCTCTTGTACCATCTACTCCCATCAGCCTCCTTTGTGCTTCAATATAGCGTACTTTCCATTACTTGCTCTTTTCTTTCTTTGATGCCTCTTTATACTCTCTCATGATCCCTTTTCTAGTTTCATGCCCTAAATATCCATATACATCCACATATATACATAAGTAGAGACATTAAAAGTAAGAATTCATATGGAAGCATGTAGGAGACCAAGCCTTTTTGTATATGCTGAGGAGTGGTATAGCTGAATGATATGGTAGTTCTATTTTATATGGTTGTATGTGAGGAGGTGGGGGAGAATATTTATCATACTATGCAAGTGAAAGTCGGGGGCAATTTTCAGAATGTGGGGACTTAGGATCAAACTGAAGTCATCAGGTTTGGTGACAAGTGCCTTTATCTGCTGAGCCATCTTCTAAATCAGTTGTACTTAAAGAGTTGATTATGATTCATTTTCATACAAGCATATAATATATTTTGTTCATTTCCACCTCTCCTGTTTCCTTCTCTTATCTCCTGCCCACCTTCCACTTCTTTCTAAATTTATGTTTTAGAGTGATATTGTGTGTATGATTCAGCAAGTTTCACTAGAGTTGCTTCCATGAGCATGGATAAGGGGCTATTTACAAAAGCACATGCAACTTGCTAGTGGCTGCATCAACTGAAGAAAATGTCTGATCCTCCTCCAGCAACAATTAAGCCTATAGATCTTCAGGAAGGGGTAGGTTTCATAAGCCTCACATCCTAATAGATTTTAGCTGTCTATATATCATGAGGGAAGGATGGGGCTCTAGGAGCCCCCATCCATGAGGCCATGTTGACAGGCCCAATCTTTTGCAACTATTAAGTAGGTAATCAGAGCTTGCTAGACTTGTGAGTTCAACAGTCATGCCATACCCAGAAGACAGCATTCTATAACACCCATCCCTTTCCTCTGGGTCTTTCATTCTTGTTTCTATCTTTGCAATGTTCTCTGAGCCTTAGATGAGATGACATGGATGACTATTTACAGATGAGAATTCAACAGTCATTTTAATCACTTATGATCTTCTTCAGTAGCTTGTTGCCTATTGCATAAAAGAATTGTCTCTAATCAAGGCTGAGAAGAGCAAGACTACTGTACAGGCATGAGACTAAGTTTTCACTAGGCAGTTTAATGGGTACCAACTAACCATCTAGCAAACAATAGTAGCAATTTCTCAATGCATATGACCTCCACAACCACCAGTTTCCGACCAACTTTACAGGTTCTTGTAGGAATTCCCCCCTATGAATTCAGCCTCAAATATAACCAAAGAGTGGTTGGTGATCCCCATAGCAGTTATGTCCCAGGCACATCTTGCCCAGCAGGTTAGTAGTATAATTTGCCGAGACCGCTGATTAAGTCTATTGGTGACTTCCTCCCCTCCTCCAGCAGCCACACAGCAGTTTTTGGCACTGAGAAGGCTAGCCATCTGGGAAGACGCTTCTAACTCAATTTCACTCTGATATCTTTAGGTCTTCTCATCAAAGCGTTTTTCTATACTTAAAAATAGGATTTTATCATCTAGTCAACTAAGAATATTAGTGTGATTGTGGAGGTCATATGCTTTGACACCATCTGTGTTGGCTAGTTTTATGTCAACTGACACAATCTAATGTCATCTGAGAGGAGAGAAGATCAATTGTGAAAATGCCTCTGTAAGATCGGACAAGACTGTAGGGCATTTTCTTAATTAGTGATTGATAGGGAAGAGAACAACCCATTGTGGGTGATTCAATCCTTGAGCTGGTGATACTATAGTATAATAAAGCAGGCTGAGCAAGTCATGGGGAGCAAGCCAGTAAGCAGCACCCCTCCATGGCCTCTGCATCAGCTCCTGCCTTCAGGTTTCTTCCCTGTTTGAGTTCATGTCCTGACTTCCTTCCATGAGGAACAGTAATATGGAAGTGTAAGACAAACAAACCCTTTCCTTTCCAGGATGTCCTGGTCATGGTGTTTCATCACAGCAATAGTAACCCTAACCAAGACAGCATCCTACATTATTTTGGAGGTGTCATAGGCCTCCTTGATCAACAGCTCATAGGAAACAGCCTTCTCCCTTGGCATTGGAATTTTTGTTTAATAACTTATGCACCTGAGAGATACCTTATCCACTCTGTCTCTGTTAACTCCTCTCTCCCTTAAACTTTATGTTTTAGTTAGCTTATAATGTGATAGGTTTTCTTATAGCTTTTTCATAAATCCCTATTTCAATTTTTCCCTGTTCCTCCTTTCCTCTTCTCACCACTTCTTACCCCCATGAAAACCTTTCCACCTCTGGTATTCTCCCTTTACTTTATATCACATTTATTCTACTAACCTCATTCTGTCCTGAAAGCCTCTTTCCTCCTTTTCTGGGCCCCTTCGTAATTTTCCTGGTCTCTGTATACTCATTCCAACATAAGCACACATGCATAGAAATTAGAAGCTCAGATCCATATGTGAGAGAGAATACGAGGTATTTGTCTCACCTAGTCTGGGTTACCTCATTTAAAATATTTCCTAGTTATAACTTGTTTTTGAAATTTTCATTTCTTTCTTGACAGCTGAATAAGGTTTCATTGTGTATATCTGTTGTATTTTCAACATCCATTTTCCTAAGTTGACAGATATCTACGCTGATTCCATGTCCTAGCTATTGTGGCCAGAAAAACAATGAGCATGGACATGCAAAGTTCTCTACAGCAAAATATAAAATCATTTGACTATATGCCAAATAGTGATATTGTTGGAGAATATAGCCTTCCTTTTTTTAAGTTTTTTTTTAAATACCCATACCAGTTTCCCTAATGGCTATACCTGTTTGCCCTCTTCCCAGGTGAGAATAAGGTTTCCTCTTTTTCCTCATCTACATGGACATTTATTCCTTCATTTTTTGATGATAGCTTCTTTGATTGAGGTTAGATAGAATTTCAATGTAGTTTTAATTTGCTTTTTCCTGATGGCAAAGGATGTTGAATGATTTAAAAATATCTATTGGGATAATCAACAGTTCTCTAATTGAATTTAAGACCTGTTCAAAAAGAGGAAGTCATGCATAATACTGGAAAACTAACAAACCACACAAGGCTAGTAAAGTCATGGATCTTGGAAGAAAATCTACAACTACCACTTTACTAAACCAACATAGTCCACAACAACATTCTAACTATTTGTCCTTCTACCCATAGTCCTCACCCTTCACCGAGTAAATTTCTCTTTGCAATAGATGGAGAACATCATAGAAAACTATAACCAGTCAAAACACAGTGTTGTGGAGCCTAATACCAAAGGGTACATCTACAACTTCTTGGTCAGAGATCATTGTGGGAGGGGGTATGGAAAGATTGTAACAACAAGAGGATTAGGGTATTTGGTGTGAAATTGTGTCTCCTAAGAATGTCAGAGGCTATAACCATAAAGTCTCACTGAAGTGAGTACTTAAATAGAAACTGAACAAAGAAAGCAAAACATGCTAAAGTGGATGGGAGTGGAGTAAATGGGGGATAAATTCTACAGGGGTCAACCAGTTATCTAATACCAAATGGTCAATCCTAGAAGCATCTATATAAGTAACATTAGACAGATGTATTTTGTGTATTTAGGAAAATATATGTATGAATGTGTGTGTGTGTGTGTGTGTGTGTGTGTGTGTGTGTGTGTGTGGCAACAACTAATAGAAAAAGAGGCTATAAGTTTCAAAGAGAGAAAGGATAAATATATAGAAGAGTTTGGAGGGACAAAAGGGAAGAGAAAATGATGTGATTAAATTATGATCTCAAAACTAAAAGAAATAATTAAAAATAAATTTAATACACACATACAGAGTTTGGCACAGATGCACATGATTGGAGCTTAATAATTAAGGGTGTGGCAGAGCCAATCAAATCCCTAGAGCTTCTCAGCCAAATAGTTTAGTGAAAACATCAAACTTCTGGTTCAATGAGAACCCCTGTCTCAAGACAAGAAGGTAGACAGAGATAGAATATATTCAATGATTTGTTCTGGCTTCTGTGTGCCTGTGCACTGGTGTGCGACTTGTATTATACTTCTACACACACAAATACTCAGAACACACAAAATAATAAATAAATATTTTGACTATTTAATACTCTTATTTAATAGTTGTCTATTTTATTACCCAAAGTACTGATTAGCAATTTTAGAGTTAAACTTTTGCATTTAAAAAATAAAACCTAGACCCTAAATTCCTATCTAAAGTACACCAGGTAAATATTTTCTCCCATTCTATAGACTGCTTGCTCTGCTGATAGTTTGCTTTTTTTTATTTATTTATTTTATTTATTTATTTATTTATTTGTTTGTTTGTTTGTTTGTTTATTTATTTATTTATTTATTTATTTATTTTTTGGTTTTTCAAAACAAGGTTTCTCTGTGTAGCTTTGCGTCTTTCCTGGAACTCACTTGGTAGCCCAGGCTGGCCTCGAACTCACAAAGATCCACCTGCCTCTGCCTCCCGAGTGCTGGGATTAAAGGCGTGTGCCACCACCGCCCGGCTGATAGTTTGCTTTATTATAAAGAGTCTTTATAATTTAATGTAATACCTTTTTTATTTTATAATTTAATTTAATTTTACGTATCAGCCATAGATTCCCCTGTCCTCCCTCCTCCCACTGCCCCCCCCTCCCGCCCCCCCCCCATTCCCGTCTCCTCCAGGGCGAGGACTCCCCTGGGGATTCAGTTCAGCCTGGTAGATTCAGTTAAGGCAGGTCCAGTCTCCTCCTCCCTTCACCCAGGCTGAGCAAAGTGTCCCCTCATAGACTCCAGGCTCCAAGCAGCCAGCTCATGCACTAAGGACAGGTCCAGATCCCACTGCCTAGGGGCCTCCCAAACAGATCAAGCTAATCAACTATCTCACTTATCCAGAGGGCCTGATCCAGTTGGGGGCTCCTCAGCCATTGGTTCATAGTTCATGTGTTTCCACTAGTTTGGCTATTTGTCCCTGTGCTTTTTCCAATCATGGTCTCAACCACTCTTGCTCATACAATCCGTCCTCTCTCTCGCCTATTGGACTCCCGGGGCTGTAACATCTTTTGTCAGTTCCTTTTGTCCTCTTCCCTGTGCTGTTGGAGTTCAGAAAGTTTAAACTTACATCTTCAAGTATTTTCTTCTAGTAGTTTCAGCAATCTACATTTTTAAAATAAGAGTTTGATGAATTTTGTGTTGATTTCTGTGGACATTAAGAGATATAAATCTAATTTCTTCCTCAGTGGGAAGATATCAAATTTTGCTAATACCATTTTTGAATAGGCTTTTTTTTTGTTGAATGAAAGGTACTTTGTCAATTGTTAGGTCATCATATCCATATGGATTTACTTCCAGATTATCTGTTCTGTTACATTTGGTCTACACGATTGTGATGTTTTTGTTTTATTTTTTTCAATAGTTTTTTCACTATGGCTTTGTAGTATAACTTGAAGTGAGATATTTAAATATTCCTAGCACTGGTCTTTCCACTTCTACTTAGGATTGCTTTAGCTATTAGAGGTCTTTTGTGTTTTGTATAAATTTTGGATTGTTTTATCAAATTCTAAGAAGATTGCTTTTATAATTTCGATTGTGTTAAGTTGAATTGAGTGTATAGATTAATTTGGATAGTATAGCCATTTTTGCAATATTAATTTCTCCAATCCAAGAGTATGGAAGGTGTTTCTATCATACAGTGTATTTGACAATTTCTTTTTTTCCTGTTGTAAAGATTTTATTGAAGAGATTTTAATTTCCTTGATTATATTTATCCCAAGGTTTGTATATATGGATTTGAGCTATTGCAAATAGGACATTTTTCATAGTTTCTTTCTCGGAGAGTTCATTATTGGTATGCAGAAAAGCTAACAATTTTTGTACACTAATAATGTATTATATAAATTTACTCAAAGTGTGCATTAGACCTAAGCGTTTTTGATAGAATGTATACATTTCTTTACGTATAGAATCTTGTCATTTGTGAATAAGTATCATTTGACTTACTCCTTATTTTTATCTCATTTATCTCCTTTGTATTATTTAATTCTGTTAATACTTCTATTATATATTTCTCATATGTTGCCTTTCTTATTTTGATATATTTTCTTCTCATTCCCATTTTTTAATGTTTTTAGTATGAAGGCACATGGAATTTTGCCAAATGTCCTTTCTGCATCTATGAAATGATCATGTGATTTCTATTACTAAGCTTATTTATATGGAGTATTACATATGTTGGATACTTCACAGTGAATCAGGTTTTACATGCAGGATGAAACCAATTTAGTCATAATAGATTAACCTTTTTGAAATTTTATTTTATTTTATGTATATGCTTTGTCTGCATATGTATCTGTACACCACATGCATGAAGTGTCCACAGAGGCCAGAAAAGGGTATGAGACTCCCCGAAACTGGCATTGCAGATGGTTGTGAGCTGCCACATGACTGGGAATCAGACTAAGGTTCTCTGGAAGGGAAACCAGTGCTCTTAGCATCTAAGTTATCTTTCCAGTCCTATATGATCTTCTTATGTGTTTGAAATTCTATTTATTAGTATTTGTTGAGATTTCTTTTTTTTTTTTTGTATCTGTGTTCATGGTGTCAGGTTACTCTGGCTTCACAGAATGAATTTCATAGTATTACTTCATTTCTACTCAGTAGAAGAATTTGGAAAGTATTGGTGTCAGATTTCTTTTTTTTCTGTGGCATTTACTTCTGGGATTTTCTGTCTAGGGAGGTTTTTGATTATTGGTATAACTTCCTTGTAGGACATGGGTCTGTTTAAATTTTGTGTAAGTCATATGAGTTGAGAAAGTCATCCATTTCTATTTTTTTTTTCAGCTTTGTGGAACATACTAGCAATGTATTCTCAAGGATCTTTACTATTTCTCTCGCATCTGGTGTAACAACTTCCTCTTCTCCTCCTTTGTAACACTGGATATTTTTCCTTTTCCTTTTTCTTTTCTCTTTTTTGTCACTATTAAATTTAAGTTATATTTATTTAATAACAAGGGTTATATAATACAAGTGAACATGCCATATGTTGACATGTTTGAAACTGTTATTGGATTTTTCTATTGGGGAAGCAATAGAGAGATCATGGAGAGAGATCCCGTGGGTATGAGAGTGGCATTTTCTCTATGGTTATTTGTTATTGAGTTACTAATCCAACAATGCAAGGCTTGTCAGACTTACCACTTTCTGAACACCATTTCTTCTTTAGAAAATTAGATCATATGTATTTTCAAGATTTCATTACATGTATAGTTCTTGTACATTTCAAAATGTCTTATGCATGTCTCTTTGTTTTCTTCTATAGTCATTAAAATTCAAGTATCTCATACTAGTTAATATGCCTTAGCAACATCTACTACAATGTCTTCTTTTATTCTGTCTGAAGAGTAATTTTCACTTTTATCCTACCATTTATGCAAACCTATATTTAACACAATAATATATTGACATAGCCTTTCTTATTGTAATTTTATGATAGAAAGATTGTTAACAATAATTGAAAATTTTAATTATAAAGTATATTATATCACTTGGCATATGCAGCTTACTAATATGAGTCTTTTCTATCTGTAACCACACACACACAAAAAAAAAATGTGACATGTATGTCCAGAGTACAGTTTATGTGATTGAACTAGGCTAGGGATTTTGTTACTTTTTACTGTTTAATATTATTCACAATAGTCATATATACTTATATTTTAATAATTTTTATTGCCACATATGGTGATATTTTATTTGTGCTGAAATTGATTTTATTTGTATGTTAATAAATAAAGTTACCTGGGGGTCAGAGCTAATAGCTAGCCATTTAGCAGAAGTCTGGCAGTAGTAGCACATGCCCTTAATCCCAATCACATGACAGGCAGAATCTCTGTGTGTTCAAGGACACAGCCAGCATGGAGACACATGCCTTTAATCTCAATACCAACCATAGAGACCTGGAGGTCTGTATAGACAGGCAGTGATGAAGAGGTCATGTGGTTGGGTTTACAACCAATGAGAAGGCAGAGCAGAAAGTCAATAAAAATACAGATACACAGGAAGTAGGTCTCTTTCTCAGGGGAAGGACGACAGCGACAGCGAGGGGTAAGAAGGTGGCTTTAGCTCTTGGCTGCTGTTCTATCTCTGGGCTTTTAACTCTGCATTTGGCTTTGTGTTTCTTATTTAATAAGACCGTTCAGAATTACATCTATAGCCACATGCTCAGTATATTTGGAATTCATTGGGCCTTCTCACATCTCATTCCATAAAACACTACTTGATGAACTTTGCTGAACAGTTATCTTAGTCCCAACCAAGGAGACCATAGTGCTGGGCTTGTAAATTCCGAAGTGAAAGCCCATAGTAAGTAGATGAACATTCCAGATATATATGTATATGATATACACATATAAAAATATGATAGATAAGTATATAGATACGTAGATAGATGACAGATAAAGCTAGATCTCAATTCTTAGACTTTTTGTGGGAATATATACTTCACATTCATGATCATCCTTAATGTCACAAAAACAGTTCATGCAGTCTATGCAAACTGGATAGCAGTGCCATATTTTAAATTTTAGTATGTCCTAAAAATGATATAGCTGCACACAAATTTGTAATATGTTGACAATGTTTACATGACATAAACTAAGATAAATGCATAATTGCTCCAATAAAATAAATGCTTGACAGACAATTCCACCTAAAACATTCTCCTCGTCCCGGTTCAGATATTTCATTTTATACTGAGTAATTAACACTAAGTGTCTATTTGGCTTGCTTCAGGAATCAAAAATAAGAATCAGGAATGGATGATGAATACCAGTTGTATGTGGCAGTTTTTTTTTTTAATAGTCACATGTAAGTTCTAAGCCATTGTGTAAATACTTTACATTCTTTGGACTTCAGTGTAACAGCAAAGTGAGCAACCACAGCATTAAACACATAGTATGTCAATAAACCAGATCTGCAAGTCACTGTATCTATTAACCTTCTTGTGCTTCTATGGAATCAGATGAACTTTCTGTCCAATCTTAATAAGCTTTCATATACTGTCCCATCTCTGTTCTGTGATGAAAGCTTGGATTTATGACTGAAGCAAACCAGGAAATTAATATCAGATCCAATTTTACAACCTTGATGTTCCTTTCTACAAGTATCTTGATGCTGATTTTCAACATTGATGTTCATACACCACATATGAGGAAATTATCTGGTCTCTGTCTACAAAATTGTTGCTAGATCTCAGTGCTCACAGCTAATATTGAGAGTTCCCTCAGACTCCTTTCACCCAGTTTCTGACTTCTTTGAACTCACCTAAGATGGATACTATATCAACCTTTCTCATTTTCCTTCCAAAATGAAATTTCTTTTAGTTTTCTTTTTGCCTTAAGCAGAAAACACCTCTCCAGCTCTCCAGCTCTCCAGCAGCTTCAACTGCCTTTTTCACAGTATCCAAAGTTCTGTGTGCTGCTTGGAATCACTTTGGCTTATTACAAAGGCTCATACTGTACTTCATTAGCAAAGCTGCTGTGAAATTATAAAACATTTTGGTGAAAATTACAAGATATTTAGACTTGTTTCTTGCTGGAAAAAATATGCAAAGCCCTTCAGGGAAAATACAGCCAGATGGTATCAGATATGTTTATTGTTTTCCTATGTATATGGAAACAAAGATTCTAAGAGGTTTGGAATGATCTTTAGAAATTAAGGTTAAATTAATACAAAACTAATATCAAATTAAAATATAGAAATGGCAATATCTATTTCCCTCTTATCAGTGCATTTCATTGTTGTCTGTACTCTAAGGTTTTGAAAGGTTTTCAGAACTGAGTTTTGAAAAGTTCCAGAAAAACAAAGCCAGCAGCCTCTCTTATGAATGTTATGACTCTTGTAAGCTCAGGAATTAACAGTTCTCTCTCTCTCTCTCTCTCTCTCTCTCTCTCTCTCTCTCTCTCTCTATCAAAATTCTGTGCCTCTACCCAGAAAACTTTAGATAGCACACATCCATCCACAGGCATATAGATTCAAATTATACACATGTTTTCATTTAAGAGTCTAAAATTGTAATTCATGTTCTCTGTAGGTTCTGTCGGAAGAAGTGCTACCATGTTTAGGAGCTCACAGGTGCTGCCCTGAGGACATGACTGGGGCAAGTGATAGCACACAAGAAGCTGGGTAGGAGGGGAATCAACACTGGCTTCCAGGTGCTCTGTCTGTAAAGCAAAAAGTTATTTACTAGTGGGAATGGTTGGAGTTCAGATCTGATTCTCATGCAGATTGGGAAGGCGTTTGGGAAACTAGAAATCGGCCATCTCTCTCCTTTAATTGATTTAAACTTTCCCTTCCAGGCCGCCTAATGTTTTCCCCTTCGTTCCCATAACTATCTCCCTTCACATCCTATTTTTCATTTTGTTTTCATTTCAATTCTGTTTACAGAGAAGCAGTGTAAATGTCCAAATGAGGTATTTGGTTATGAGAAACCTGTTTCTGAACAATATGTAGTGGAAATAAACCCCTTTTTAGAGTACACGTTTGAAAATGTATTATTGATAGGCAAAGCTATTTCAGTGTAAGGCATTTTGTTGTATTTTGACATTTACATTAATTTTCTCTGGTTGAAGAAGAGCACAAATATGGAGAGAAACATTTTCCTTCAGTGAGAAAAGGTTAAGCTAGTGAATCAGTTTATTTTTCTGACTTTTTACAAATAGATATAGCCATTTCCTCCAATAGACTCATGAGAACTGAACTTGGAAATTGAATTGCCTACCCTATTTTTTTCCTCCTTTGTTGCATTTCCTTTATTGTCTTATTGTTACTCAGGACTGATAAGCAGACACATGTCAGGAAACATTGGAGAGTTATCAAGAGGCCTTTGGAACATCATGGACCATAGCTTAGTATGCTCAGAATGGTTGTTCATGTGAAAGCAGCAATGACAAGCTCAACTCCATTCTTCATTGAGTCAAGATGGAAAGTTTGGTGAAAATCATTCAGAATAGGCTAGATGTATTTAAGATTGAAAAATAAAATCCTCTATTGCACAACTTTCTGTCCAGTGGTAGACATAATTAAAATATAATTATTTGGTTCTTTATTCAGTTTGAATAACAAAAATAAAATTTAATAAGAATAGTTTCAAGAATGTAATACTGGGGACCTCATTATGGATGAAGTTAATCTTTTTATTTGTTTGTTTATACCTTGCATTTTAATTTGAATCAATTTATTAAAAACATTCTTGAGACTAAAAATTTCTGAATTTGCAAAATAGCCTCCTAATTGTTTTAATCCCCAGTCTATAATTTTTCCATCTTGTCCTCAAGTAACCAGCAACATGTACCAAAAATGTCTGTAGAAATCATGACACCATATGCCAATGGACGGAGGGAGATAAACTGTGTCTCTCTAGACGCAGAACGCATTGACAAAACTGGCTTCCCCCACCTTCCCCAGGAAATCAGAGGCACCTGGGGACTGTGTGAGCCGTCAGCCTTCTTCGCTTCTTACATGTAGAGAATAATTTGAGACATATGACATATTTTTTTGTAGCAAACAATGTCTTTCCCTTTGTTCCTTCACTGATACAAATCCATCTGTCTAAAGTTTAACCTCAAAAGCAGAGTGAGAAAAGCAATGTTCAGACAATATGCATCAGAGATTGAAAACTGAAGCTTTCTTCTTGCCAAGTGTCTATTTGTTGAGAAAACCTGGATGTCCTCTGTAATATAACTATGAAACACAAACATCCAAAGGTGACATTTTAGGAACCCAGTGAATATGTTCCTTTTTTTAAATAAAGAAAAAGCTCCCTATATACATATACTCACAAATATTTGTCTGTGTATATACATATATGTCATCATAAATATATTTATGTATTTATGTCTATACATACACATTGTACATATAAACACATTTGTGTCAGTCACAAGTCCAGTTTCAAGGATCTTAACTGGGCTAAGCTGCATAGGAAGACTGAAAAGTGTGGCAGAGGACATCTCCAGCCTGATCTGCTATGTTGAATAGTTCAGAATGGATTTGGCCAAGGAAGGCACATATGACAGTGTTCAGGTCTCTGGATGCTTTGGATTAGTCTTGGAACCCTCGATTTACTTCCAGTCACATAATACTTCTAATTCCTGAAATAAAGTGAGTCAAGGTTGGGTGGGGAAAGGTGAAGGGTTTTAGACTCATGAGTTATTGACTGGAAAAGGTCCAAACAATCATCAGTCTCTCTTTTAATTTTTTTCATAGTTTATTTTTTTATTATTAAGAAATTTTCTATTCATATTGCATACCAATCACAGATCCTCCCTTCTCCCTCTCCCCCACCCAGCCTTCCCACCCAACTCACCCCCCATTCTCACCTTCTCCAAGTCAATGTCTTCCATGGGGAGTCAGCAGAGCCTGGTACATTCAACTGAGGATTTTTTTAAACAGTCAAAAGTAGACCCAACATCACGAAGTAACGTTATTGGAGCCATACCACCCTGTAGAGCCTATTATGAATCCAAGTCATTCACCTGATTTTTTTTTTGGGGTGTGTGTGTGTGCACTTAACTGATCATTCATTTACTTTTTAATGTATTATTTTATCCACTCATTCACAGATTTGCAAATAGATTTGCCTGAGCTAGAAATCCTGACTCTGTCTTTTCTTAGCTAAATAGATGCCATAGAACTGAATGATCTTTTGTCTACCTTCAAAGTTGTTGTAACTATCAAAGGACTTGGGTAATGCAGAGTCTAGGACCGTATTCAACACACTAGACACACTCTATGTATTTGCTGTTATTATTTGTCTTTAAAAGTTGTCTCTTTCAGATTAAATGCTTTAAAATCAGCCTCTGAAGATTTAATTTCACTTTAAGACTTATTCTCAAATTTTCTAATATATTGAGTAGATCTTCCTAGACCAAATCTAATACCATAAATGTCTCAGATTTCACTATTTTATTTTCCAAATTAATCCTATTTGCTGTTTCATCACATCCATTGCTTCCATAGCATTATTCTCTAGATGTAGAAAAACATATAAAGATTTACTTAAATTTCAGGATGGCTTCAATTTTCTTTGTTAAAGAAAGAGAAGGAGTTAATACATCAATAAATGGTCTCTAGTATATTTGTAATTAAAATATTTTTAATTTTGAGTTTTAGACTCAATCTATAAGCAGTATATAGCAGATGAGCTACTGATCACAGCATAGGTAAGGAAAGGCAGTATAGTTCATTGTGGTAGCTTTTTGTGTTCCACTTTACTCAGCATTGGTTTTTAAAGTAAATGAGGGAAAAAAAACCACAAAATATCAAGAATTTGTAGAAGTGATATTCAGTAATTAAAAATCTACATATCCCTGTACAGGTACAATGAAGTTTCTCTGCCCTTAACCATGGCAGACAGCCAGTATGACTAGTGAGTAGTAACAAAGACTTTAGAAGCCCCTTCCAGCTAAGTTTTTCATGGCTTCCCTGTGCAATATGGCTATCATAACTTATATCTTTGAAGAGGTTTTTGCCAAGCTTTGCAAAACCTGTGGGTCAATATCTTTAAAAGTATCTATAGTAGTATTAACATATTTTAGGTTTTAAAGGAGATTTGTGATTTCTTTTTAAAAAAAATCTCATGAAAAAATGGTAGTATTGTAGTACATAGAGAATGTGAGAGAATAAAAACCTTTTAAAGATTTCTTGGTTTTGACTTAGTAAGAAGTTGTCCTAATTAGGGACAGTGTCATTTGCAAATAATGTTTACTAAAACCATAATCCAGAAATCAGTATCCAAACACATACATGCCAATATAAACTATATGGCTTACATGTTATTTATAGATCTGATTCTAACATACTCTGACCCAATCCAAAGTTCAAAATCAGAAATAGAGGAAAGGATCTGTACCTGGTTGCACCTAGGTAAGTTTTAATATTATTCTGTTATTGACAAACACATCATAAAACAAGGGTAGTATACAGGTCACAAAATGATGCCTGTTAACATGATTCCCATCTCCTTTCTTCCCCAACTTCTTATCTCAGGGAATGTACTACTGTGTCATCTCCCTGCTCTGCTGAGACTGGCCGCTAGGAATAACACTTCCTCATCATCCATAATGGACTGCCATGGAGAAAATTCAGGCCAGCTACAACGCTTGGTACAAAGCTATCGAAAATGTAAGTGTGGGTGTTTCAGCTTGGGTCTTATCTCATTTGAAATTGAAATATGTTTGCAGTGCTCAGATGTGGGAAGATTAATTATCACCTCTGTTTCAAAATAAGCAGCAGTAGAAACCCATCACATGAAAATGTGGAAGTGACATTGTTGACAGCTAACAGGAGAGGTTTTCAGCTGGAAAAGGGTGCAAACAGAAACAAATGCCTTCGTATTTCTAATCGGCAGCCAAGCAAAAATGATATTTGATACTGGCTCACTTGTCTTAAAAAACTGGGGCCACGTTTTGGTTAGGATGTCACACACAGCTAGAGGAATCCCTGAGTTCCACCTTGAAGTTATAGCAGGCTTTCATATTTTCCAAGGTCACATGAGCTCCTGATCCCCCTGTCCCCAGGTACAGAGTAAATGTGTCTAGAATGAGGCCTTAGATAAAGATATGAATGTCTCTGAGCTTTAGTGTCTCCCTCTACACACAGTAGGTACATCCTTACCTCAGAGTGGGTACAAGTTGGTTATGCATTAATGTTAAGAAGCAACACAACATCTGGCATGCAGTAGGAGCGCAACAATTATTAGCTACCACTGTTGCAAGATCATCCTACTCCTGCTCTGAGGCCAGTGAAGCAACATGTCTTCCTTCTTCTCTGAAGATAGAGTTATCATTGAGAAGCTAGGACAAGACATTGTTCAGTTTATTCTTCCTCAAACCTCAGTGGATCTAAGCACTCATGATCACTGAGTGCTTCGTTGCAAAAGACTCTTTTTGTTATTTTAAATGTTGTGTCAGGACTTCCACTGTTAATACCAGGTCCTCAAGAAAGGAATGCTGGGCCATTTGAGCATTAACACTGTGTACCCTAGGCCTTATTATATGCCCCCTAGGTTAACAGGAAGGCTTGAAGTTGATATGCCTGAGAGATAACAAGAGATGAAATGGTATGTATTGAAATCATTTGGCCCCCTCTTCTGTCACTATTTCTCTCTTAATTTGTGCTACACAATGACATAAAGCACCACCTTTAGGGATGAGCTTGCCCTGTGGTTAATCATCCTGATACAAGGTAAAACACCACACACTGTAATTTAACGTGAAGAGCAGCTAGGGGCTGTGCTGAAACCTGTCATGACTCACAGGAATCTACTAATTTTGTCCTGTTCACCTTCATTCAATAACTTTGCAAGAATTTCTGCCGACATCAGTGGGGGTGGAAAAAATGGGAAAGAAAAAAAGAAAGAAAAGGAAAGGAAAGAAAAGAGGCCAAAAAAAAAAAAAGCTCTTTGTAAATGGCACCTGGAGTCTGTGCCATTGACAGCATCTTCCCAGCTCCCCAGGCAAGCTTTCTGAGCCACTCTGAGCCCTCCAGAGACACTTTCTTTCATGAAAGCCAAGCTCCCTTCTATCAGGCTCTCACATCTTCGGCAATAGCAAGTATTCTTTAAGCTGCGACTGTTGTCACGATCCGGATGCTGTTGGTACGGGAAGAGGCAAACAAGTCATCCTGATTGTTTTAGGTTTGGATTAGTATCATGTGCACAGAGAAACATTTTAAAAGACTTATTTTGACTATCAAAGTGAGTTGATATGATAGCAGTCGTCAGGGGGAAAATGTGCTTCATGCAAACACACAAATATCCCAGAGCAACCAGCTCTAGCTACTTTGCAGTTGCACATTAGAGGGGAAATTGCCTTCCTGAGCATCTGTGAAGAAGAGGATGTCTCTGAGTTACTTAGGCAAGAGTACCAGGGAAAAGTGTCATCCAGGGTAATGGGGATGAAAGCAGCCCTCATAGCG
>CABHPR010131880.1:1494-26102 GCA_902168415.1 Peromyscus melanophrys
TGTGTGTGTGTGTGTGTGTGTGTGTGTGTGTGTGTGTGTGTGTGTGTTTTCCAGGCAGGTAACTAACGTCTTGCAGCACTGTCTTGAGACCCAGTTAGATCGTGTGTGGAGAGCACCCTGCCCACAGCTTGGCACCGAAAGCACCCTCAAAAAGTACAGCTCTCCATTCCTTCCTCCTACACTACGTTTGTTAGTCTCGGGAGTTAGTACTCATGGGCTGGAGTCGTGGGTCAGCTGGTAGAGTGCTTGCCTGTTATGAAAGAAGCCCTATTTTTTTTTAATCTCCACGAAACACGTATAAGAAGATACACTTATAATCCCAGCACTAGAGCAGGAAGATCTGAAATTCAAGGTCATCCTGGACTATGTGAGTTCAAGGCCAGCCTGGGATACTGGGCTCCATGAAACACCGTATTTAAAAAAATGTGTGAGTGGACAAGTCCAAGGTGAGGAGACGAGAAGAAGCTGGACTCACTGTCAAGTCAAGAGGGCAGGAAGAACATCTCCAAACTCATTACACAGGCTGGGGGATGATCTTTCCCAGATACTGAAACTCAAGCCTGTGATCCCAGGTTGTCTGTCCATCTCCACAAAATGCAGCCATGTCCCACCTGAAACCATAGCTGATACTTTACTCAGTCTGGTGGGTCTGGGCTTCCCAAAAAAGGAAAGCCAGGGTTGGATGCTAGCCCCAGCTTCAGCATGGTGCCTTGGGGTTAGTTCTTCTTCCAAAAACTGGGTGGGGTGCACTAATACAATCCCAGCACTTGGGAGATTGAAGCAGGAGGATTGGGAGGTCGAGGCAAGCCTGGAATGAGTCCTTGTCTCCAAAAAAAAAAAAAAAAGGAATAGCAATTTGGCTCAGTGAGTAAATACACTTGCCACCAACCCTGATGATCTAAGTTCAATCCCCAGGACCCACACGGTAGGCTGACTCCTGTCCTCTGACTTCCACACTCATGCTGTGGCATAAGCATGCATACATGCGCGCGAGCACACACACACACACACACACACACACACACACACACACACACACAAGATAGATAGATAGATAGATAGATAGATAGATAGATAGATAGATAGATAGATAGATTTTAATTTAAAGGCTGGGGATGCCTAGTCTGCAAATCTCCATCTGTGGAGATGAAGTGAGTGGCCCATGCCTGAAATAGACAAGAAGTACTTCTGAGGATGTGATGTGATGGTCTCTAACTCCTCCTCATATCCCCCAGCCCTGGTCAAGTCCTTCTCAGCTACTGAGAGTCCTGGAATCTGCCTAGCAGCTCAGACCCGGGCCTTGGCCGCCCCTAGTCCAAGGTGATGGAAAATGACAGGGGTACATTCTCTATTCACCTATTCACTCTGTGTGATCGGCTCAATTCCCAGGCCTAGAGTTCTGGCCTCACACATGCATTTACAATGAGCACTGGCGACTCGCTTTCTAGAATCACAAATGAAAATTCCCCTAGTTTTAGTCTTCTCATACTAGCAGGAGACCCAGGAGCAAATTGTCATCAATGCTAAGTGGCTTCCAAGGCCTGGTCTCTGGTGGGCACCACAGTGGATCCAATCCTTCAGCCCCTTCCATGTGAACAGACGCCTGGAAGGCTATTTCGTCTGCAGTTAACCTCATAGCCCAAGAGTAACTGAGGTTCTCATTCAGGCATCTTAATAACTGCTTAGCACATACACAGTCCTGCGGGGAGGAGATGTGAGCAAGGAATCTTTTCCAGCGACAATCTTCAGAGACTAGGAATTACTAGAGAGTCAGTTCTCCTTCTCTAAAGGTCACTAAGAAAATTATAATATAAAGCATTTGTTGAATAATAGACGGCCTCTCTTGCAGGCTTCAACACTCTGGGGATATGTTTATTCATTCCCTATAATTTAGTAGCAAACCTCTTTTATCCAAGTAAAGTTTTACATTCCCCTAATGATGTGCCACAGGGAAATGATAAAAACAGGACCATAAAGCACTAGTGATAGATTACAACGTGATTCAGCCGCTTTGCAACAACCTCATGGATGGGGGAAACAGAGAATCCCGTGAGCATCCAGGCACTCGGGAACTTCATTCAACATTCACTGAGGCTCTAACTGCAGGACAAGCTACATTAGACCCCAGTGTTAACGCACATTTGCCTTTCAAGGGCGTGTGACCTAATGGGGACAATAGACCAATAAGCAACGTCACCACAAGGAAACAGAAATGCCCACAGAAAAAGGAGACCATCCAAGAGAGGCAGGACAGACCGTCAGCCTTTGAAGGTTGTTTCCAAGGCTATATAAAAGATGAAGTTAGGAAAAAATAAAATTAGGGGTTTGGAAGGTAATAGAGAAGAAAATAGCTCACCCCAAATCACTGAAGCAAGAAAGCACTCAGTACCCAGGCTACACAGATTAAAGTTTATACAGAGATGTTCAAAATTAAGATTAGGAAACACCATGAACAAGAGCACAAATGGGAGCCGGGATAGGTCAATGGTTAGGAGTGCATACTGCCCCACCAGATGATCCCAGTTTGGTCCCCACACCCACGACGGATGGGGGATAGGTCCATGGAGAGCTGAGATGCAGCAGGCATCCCTTGCTGTCTTCTCACTGTGGGCATGTGACCAGCATCTTCAAACTCCCGCTAACTTGACTTCCCCACCATTGGTGGACTGTACCCTGAACTGTGAGCCAAATTAAACTCTTTCTCCCTCAGGCTGGTTCTGTCAGTGTTTTCTCACAGCACCAGGAAAAGTAACCACTACAAGCTGGATTTGGTAAGAAAGGATTCAGGTCAGGAAGGAGTAATCGGAATCTCCAGGATGGATGCAAATTTCTGGATGAAAGTTTATGTCAACAGAGGGTGTGGGCGGTGCACGCTGGTGGTAGGCAGAGGCTGAGGGGGGGGAGAGAGAGAGAGAGAGGGAGAGAGAGAGAGAGAGAATGCTCAGGGTGATGAAGCTAATGGACCACCTCATGCATATGGAAGTACTGAGAGGTGACTGAGAAAGCAGATAAACCATCAATGCACGATGAAACAGAAAACTAAGCTGAAGATGGAAGACAGAGGACAGACAGACAGACAGACACACACACACACACACACACACACACATACACACACACACGGAGGGGGAATCCTAGGGTTAGAGAAGATCCAGATGAAAGAAAATATTTTCATACTACGTATAACTTTACTCAAACTTTTACAAAGTCACAATGTTTTCTTTTCTCTTTTTATGTCATGGTGTTTTAAGAGCCCAAGAGTTCATAATCCTAAACTGTGTGCAATGATGACTGAATTCATAAAATGAACTTCTATGAATGTGGTAGAGCCCTTGCACAAATGTCCCCTCTAGGTTCCTACAATTGCTAACTTTTTTAGAACTTCCTTTGACTGAACACTCAAACAGCAGAACTGCCTCAGCTTTCAAATTCTTAGGCACAGCTCTCTTAGAGATCAATGGGGGCTTTTATTTCACTGCTTACAGAACTTTGCCTTTATTACTCCACTGTGAGTGATGTGAGCGTCCCTGGTCCTCAAAAGTATCTCAACAACAGACAGAATAGGAAAATGGCTAAGAAATAGTTTGGGGCACGTTCAACATCCTTAGCCATCAGGGAAATGCAAATTTAAACTACATTGAGATTTCATCTTACCTCAGCCAGAAGAGCTAACTAATTCAAGGAAACAACTAGGAACAAATGCTAGTGGGGGAGGGGAGCCCTCATTCATTGTTGGTGAGGGTGCAAACTGATACAGCCACCAAGGAAATCAATGTGGGGTTTCTCGAAAAACTATAAATAGAACTACCATATGACCCAGATTTACCACTTCTGGGCATATACCCAAAGGATTCTATATCCAACTACAGAGACACTTGCTAGGCCATGTTCTTTGCTTCTCTGTTCACAATAGTTAAGAAATAGGAACAGCCTAGCCATCCATCCACTGATGCGGCGAACACCTCGACCAGCGAGGAAGAACGACCACCATGCGAGGATTCTTCTCAGATCACACTTCATTGGAGCACCTCTTGGTTAAGGGAGAGCTGGAGATGAGGGGCCCGGAGCGCTACTAGGCAGCTGCTTATATGGGGATTTGAGTAGACCGGTCAGTCTGTGATTGGATCCCGCCAGAATGCGAGCAGGGAGAGCCACGGGATAGGCTGAGGACATAAGGCTGTGACAACGTAACCTGCGCATGCGCAGACCTTGGCACGAGAGACTCAGGATTATAACCATATATGGAGTTGTTTACTCCTGGGCTGCCAGGGGCCAGCGCCATCTTGTAATGGCGGCTCCCTGCACACTGATAATGAAAATGTAGTTCATACATAACACACAATGGAATTTTATTTTTTTCATTTTCGTATTTTAAAATGTCATCTTATGTGTACGAGTGTTTTATCTGCATGTAAGTCTGTGCATTGTGTGTGTGCCTGGTACCCATGGAGGTCAGAAGAGAACACCGGATCCCTTGGAACTGTGAGTGCCGGGACTCAAACACGGGTCTTCTCTGTAAGAACAAGTGCTCACAGACACTGAGCCATCTTTCCATCCACACAGTGGAATTTAATCCGCGTCTGCGTGATTACATGACCACACAGCCATGGGGCATGGGTTACGCAGGACGTATGAGGGGGAAGATGACTAAGTGTCCTGCTGGACATGCACGACCATGGGGGCGTGGTTGGAATTCCTATCAATTTTGAGTCAGGTAACCCAGATCCAGAAAGACAAACAGCTCGTATTCTCTCTCATCTGTGGACCCTAGCTTTGAAAGGAGAGAGGACGGAAGACAGGAGGGATGTAAGGGGGGATGATGCCTCTTTCAGATGTCATAGGTTATTGAACAAAAACTCCAGCCCCAGGTGTGGGTGGCTTCCCTTGGGGTTGTTGGTCAAGGGGATTCCATAGATCTCCACACAGGGCAGCACAGGCTATAAACATAGTTCGTGGTTACCAATCACAACTCTATGGTTAAGACCACATACCTGAGTCACAGGACATGGAAAAAAGTCGAGCTGGCACTGACCTGGTAGCTTCCTCCCTACCACTAAGCCTTCACAGTACTGGGAGGTGCCATGCAGGCTGCTTGGAGGAGAAAAGTCATCAACAGCCTCACCAAGTTGTGAACTGCAAGCTATAATAATGACCACACAATAATATCTGACCTGACAAGACATGCCTATTGGTACCATACTGATGTGAACGCTGGGGGGGAGGGGGGGTAATCAACTGCTTACTAATTGGATTTAAGGTCTATTTCACAAGACAGGATTCATGCTTGGTACTGTTTACTGAGCTAAGAACCCCTGGCTAGGTAGACCACAGACCCTAGGAAGACAGCCTACTATTATTTTGCTAAAGGAATCAAACTGCCTTCTAAAAACTTATCTCTATATCCCTAAGTTAGTACAGCTCTCAACTCTCATTAGAGAAGCTTCTTTTAGAGGTGGATGGTGGTTAACACAAAGACCAAAGTACAGAGAATATAAGTGACCATGGAGCACTCAGCCCTGAGTGGGACATCTACATCACACTCACTGCCCATATGTGGTGCTATTTTAGTTGTGCGTTAATAAACTAAAGCTTGCCTGGAGATCAGAGGAAAGCCAGCCATTATAGTAAACACAAAAGTCAAGCAGCACACGCCCTTAATCCCTTAGCAGGCAGGTCTCTGTGTGTTCAAGGCCACACTAGGGAACAGAGCCAAGTGTGGTGACACACGCCTTTAGTCCCAGTACCAACCATAGAGACCTGGAGGTCTATACAGACAGACAGAAAGTGACAGAGCTGTGTAGGAAAAGGAAGTGAGGTAGCTGGACTAAGAGAGCCAATGAGAGGGCAGAACAGCAAGGCAATAAAGGCACAGGTTACACAAGAAATAGCTCGCATTTTTGGAAGCTATAGAACTGGTAAGGTAAGGTGGTTGGTGGCTCTCACTATTTCCCAGATCTCTAAGGCTTTCACCCCTATATTTGGCTCTGTGTTTTTTATTTAATAAGACCATTTAGACATCCGTCTACACCCATAAGACTCAGATCCGGATCATCTCAAATAGTGGGAGGAAAGAGCATAAGAACCAGAGGTTAAAGAGAATTGCTACAAAACTGTCTTCTGGACACAGCAGGGCATTTGCACATATGAATTCACAATAGCTGCAGTTGCATGTGCAAGACCTGCACAAGATCAGGACAGTCAAAATCCTAGCATGGATAGAAGAGGGGCTCACAAAACCCCACCCCTTGCTGAAGCGCTATTGGCAATTGATTACTGCTAGGGGGAAGAGAGTCAGTTTCTTTATGGAATGTGGCCCCTTGCTGCACAAATCCCAAATGGTCTTATAATAAAAATCCAGAGTCAGCTATCACGGTGAAAGCTGAAAGATCAGAGAAACAGAGGAAGCCACAGCTACCACCTCTTACCTCACCAACTCCTCAGCCTGACAGAGCCTCTGCAAGAGTGAATTCCTGTCTCCTCCCGCCTTATATTCCTTTCTCTGCCCAGCCACATCACTTCCTGTCTCAACCTTCCTAGTGCCGGGATTAAAGGTATGTGCCACCACTGCCTGGCTCTGTTTCTTTTTTAGACTGGATTAATCTCGTGTAGCCCAATGTGCCCTTGAACTCACAGAAATCCAGACTGATCTCTGCCTCTGCCTCCCGAGTGCTAGGATTAAAGGTGTGTGCCACCACTGCCTGACCTCTGTGACTGGCTCTGTCCTCTGATCTACAGGCAAGCTTTATTTCTTAGACTACAATATCACCACAGCCCCTGCTAAGCTGACTATGTTCCAGGGCATGGCCCCTACACCCATGCACAGAGAAGCAGCACTAGTTAGACTTGGTGGGCTTAAAAAAACAAAACCAGTTTGTAAAATGAATAAAAAAAATAATAATAATAAAACCATAAAGCTGGTCATGGTGACACATGCCTTAAATCTCAGAACTTGGGAGGCAGAAGCAGGCAGATCTCTATGAATTCAAAGCCAGCCTGGTTTACACAACAAGTTCCAAGACAGCCAGGACTACACAGTGAGACCCTGTCTCTAAAAGAAAAAAAAAGTACACGAAGTTAGGAGAGGGACAAGGTAGGGTGGTTCTGACAGGAGGTGGATGGGAGAGAGTGGGAGTGGATTTGAGTGAAAAACACTGTATGAATGTATGAAATTCTCAAAGGATTTGAAAAAGTACCCAGCGTGGGCTCACAGAAGATTAATATATTTAAGGTTTTGTAAACCTCTCTACTGATTTGGGTTTCCTGTTGGGGTGAGGAGAGGTACTACTGTAACTTTTGTAAAGCAAACTTAGGTAAAAGAAGTTATAATTGTTCCCAAAGCTGTATTCTATTTTTACTAAGGTAATTTTGTTGGTTTATATAGTTCATGAAGTATTAGATAAAAATGTTTTAATTAACACAGAAAATGTTTCATAATTCACTAATATGACTAAGCAAAGACAATGCTTCTTCTTGAGTTTTTTAAAGATAATGATTTAAAACATTTTCTGGGGAGTGTGGACGATTTTTTAACTGTATACATTATTTATCTGAAAGTCAGATTCTGGTTGCCATCTAGGTCTCCAGCAATAAGGATGCCAAAAAAATAATGTCATTACCCTAATGTTCAGTGTTTGGTCTTTAAAATATTAAGACACTTGATAGTAATATCATTAATATTATTTCTGGCAATTTCATGATATGCATTTGAAATCTCAGAAATAATACGAAAATACCAAAGGAAAATTCATACAATAGGAAAGACCTTAATAACATCATTGTTTACAAAAAAAAAACTGAGCAAGAAGTATCCCCCAAGGAGAGAGAATAAGTGGCCAAAGTAAGAGAGTCAGAAGGCAGGGTTCAAGACGGCAAAATGGCTAAGAGGGCCAAATACCATTGAAAAAGAGATGGGAGAAGAATAATGTCACAAAGAGAAAAACGCAAGAATGAGTAAAAAGTTTGCACAGTAAGCGTCTTCAGCTTCTATTGCTGTGCAGAGGCAACCATGACCACAGAAACTCTTATAAGGGAAACATTTCACGGAGGGAGCTCGCTTACAGTTTGAGAGGTTCAGTCCATTATGCACATATGCATATGGTGCTGGAGGAGCTGAGAGATCTACATCTTGCAGGAAGTCAACTGATTCACTGGGTGGTATCCTGAGCATAGGAAACCTCAAAGCCCGCCCCCACAGTGACACACTTCCTCCAACAAGGCTACCCTCCTAATAGTGCCACTCCCTATGAGATTATGGGGGCCAATTACATTCAAACTACCACAGGGTGTAAACTACATAAAAATAAAATACAGCAGCACTTTTTAAATAAGTCAACAGATGGCCCTGATCACAATTTTAAAAACAAAAAAGACATGAATCTGAGACAGGTATTTATAGGAAGTGGGGTGAGAGAGGAGGAAGGGAGAAAATAAACGGTGGAGAGTGAGAACAATCAGAACACATATACATATATGTTTGAAACTGTCAAATAACAAACTTAACAAAAAAACTGAGTCAAAATAATACTGAAAATATGTTTAAAGGAAACACAAAGCAGGGCTTAAGAAAGACAGAAATCCCACAGTCATCTCAATACATTCAAAAAGGCATTTGATGAAAATCCAACACCTTTCTTCATAATAAAAGCCCTGACAGAGTAGAAGTAGAGGGACCAGATCGCAACACAATAAAACATGTTAATGACATGCCACTGAATGGGGAAAACTACAAGTTTATCTAATCAAAGTGGGAAGACAAGGGTGTCGACTCTCTCCACCCTTATTCCCTGTGGTGCTCCAAGTCTTAGCTGGAGCAGTAAGACAAGAAAAGGAAACCAAAGGATTGCAGATGGGAAAAGAAGTCAAAGTATTCTTATTTGGAGATGAAATCATTTCTCCAGAAAATCCTTATATCGAATAAACACCTTCAGCAAAGTGAAAGAATACGAACGTAAAGATCAGTAGCCTTCCTACACACAAATAACAAATACTGAGAAAGAAATCATGCAATAATCCCCACTCACAATTGCCTTAAAACGAAGAAAACAGAGAGGAAATAGGCTAATGAAGTTTTCAAAGAATGAAATGCAAATAACCAAGAAACCTATAAGAATACTCAAGCTTGTCAGAACACGGTCCAAGAATAGAGTCATGTGAGAATTCTGAGTGCCTGTGAGAAATCTCCAAGAAAACAAGTCAAGAGTCTTATGTCCTCAGTTTCCTCAAAAACACAGAATTGTTCTTGGAATGTGCTTCATGACACTTCCAGGTGTAGCAGATACGAGTGAGTTTATTTCAGATCATTCATTACAAGTGGCTATTGTTATTTATTTATATGCCTCTATGGGAAAATGAGTTTTTGCCACATGTGGCTTGTCTGCAACATGCAGCTTGTCCTTGTGATGGAACACCTTACTCATGAGACTCTTCTTAATCCTCAGAGTATAAATTGTCTGATGCTCTGAATAAAGTGGGCTATTGCATGAGACTTTAGTCCGCCTCATTTATGGACTCCATTCTCCCAGGTCCCACTGCCTCTAGAGTCACAGTGACTCAGCCTCACTGGCATCAGAGAAATAAGAATTTAAACTACAATGAGATCCCATCTCATCCCAGTCAGAATGGCAGTTATTTAGAAAACCAACAACACATCAGGTGTGGTGGTGCACACCTTTAACTCCAGCATTTGGGAGGCAGAGGCAGGTAAATCATTGTGAGTTCAAGGTCAGCCTAGACTTCACATCGAGTTCCAGGACTACAAAGTGAGACCCTAGTCTCAAACTAAACTAAAAACAACAAATCCTGCTGAGAATGTGAGCAAAAGGGAACACATGGCTGGAGGGGACGTAAACTAGACCAACCACTATGCAAGTATCTCAAAAACTAAAATAGTAGATAAGCTATGGACCCAACCTAGGTGTGCAAAAACAGAGTAGATAAAGAAAATGAAGTTATATAAACATAATGTAACTGGACATAATCACACTAAATGAATTGTCAGTCTCATATGTGGTACCTAGATTTTTTTTTAATATAGAAACATCAAATCATGTATTTATAAATGGCGTGGAAGTTATAGAAGAAAACTTCATAGGAGAATAAAGGGGACCAACCTGACAGAACAGGGGGAGGTTAAGGGTAGGGCAAGGGGTTTGGAGCAAATATATTCAATACAGGAGATACTTATATGAAAATGTCCTTACATAACAGTATTATATGCAATGAATATACACAATAAAATTGTAATAATAATAATAATAATCAAACAAATATGACCATAATTTCCAAGAACTCTGGAATATGATCAAGAGACCAACCTAAGAATACACAGAGTTGAGATTAAAAGCAAACAAACAAAATAAGGTATCTAAAAGACACATTTTATATATAGAAAATCCCCCAAATCTCAGGAAAGAAATGACACTCGAGCACAAAAGGCATTCAGAACCCTAAATAGACATGACCACAGAACAACCTCTCCACAATACATTAAAGACACTAAAAGAACAAAGAACTAATATGAAACACTGTGCGAGAAAACAACTCACACAGGGAACCAAATCAGAGTAAGATCACCTCTCAAAAAAAACCCTGAATAGCCAGGCTAGCATGGAACAAAAATACTTCCCACCAAAACTGCTGTGTGGTGGTATTGTATTCCCCAAAATATTGTGTACCTTAATAAACTTATCTGGGGTCAGAGACAGAACAGCCACAATATTAAACAGAGGTTAGGCAGTGGTAGCACACGCCTTTAATCCTAGCATTCCAGAGGCAGAAATCCATGTGTTCAAGGATACAGCCAAGCATGGTGACCCATGCCTTTAATCCCAGAAAGCACGCCTTTAATCCCAGGGAGTGGTGGTAGAAAGCAGAAAGGTATATAAAGCGTGAGGACCAGAAACTAGAGGCATTTGGCCTGGAGAGGCCTTTGGCCTGGAGAAGCATGTGGCTGGTTAAGCTTTCAGGCTTCTAGCAGCAGTTCAGCTGAGGCCCATCCTGGATGAGGACTCAGAGGCATCCAGTCTGAGGAAACAGGACCAGCTGAGGATCCGGCTAGGTGAGATAGCTGTGGCTTATTCTGTCACCCCAATAACTGGCTCAGGTTTGATTTTATTATTAAGAACTTTTAAGATTCATGCTACACTGCTGTATCCAGCAAAGCTGTCTTTCAAAATTGACAGAGAAATAGGGACATTTCCAGAAAAGCACAAGACTAAAGCAATTCATGGCCACCAAGCAGAAGGGGTATGTGTGTGCGTGTGCGTGTGCGTGTGCACAAGTGTACATGTAAGTATGTCCATGTGTGTATGGAGGCCTGAGGCCAAATATCAGGTGTTGTTCTTGATGGCTTTATACCTTATTTTTGGAAACAGTGTCTCTCTGTCAACTTGGAGTTCAAGTCAGCTACACTGGCTGGTCAGCAGATCCTAGGGCTCTTCCTGTCTCTGCCTTCCCAGTGGTGAAAGAATTTGGGTTTTTGTGTGTGTGTGTGTGTGTGTGTGGGTTCTGAGGCTCAAACTCAAGACCCCATCTTTGCCTGACTGAGCCCATCTCCCCAGGCCACCCCTGAAAGCTGTTTGATCAATCTCCTAACAACAGAAAAAAGGCAAGCAAGGAGTCTGAAATCAAAATGTTTTTCAGAAAATTTCAGAAATTTTATTTTTGTTTTTGAAATTCATGTTTAAACAGTATTCCAAGGCAAAAAATTAATAACACATATAAATTATAAATACAAAAAGTCTCCAAAGCACATAAAACCCATGGTACAAACCATCTTCACATATACAAATCCAACGTCATTTCTCACATAGAAAGCACAGCGAGGAAAGGGCTCGTAGCGCGCATCCGCAGGCTACAGCAGAGCCTTCTCGGCCAGTCCTGAGGTGCGATATAAGCTGTCTCCTTCCTTGTGCTACTGTGTCTTCCTCTCCACTTTCCTCTTCAGACAAAGACCAAGACTTTTTAAAAACTGCTGTTCACTAGTTCACTTCCATAACCCAGCTACAGAACAGATACGCCACTAACGTTCTCTGAAAAGCAAAGTCTGACTCATTTGCAGCAAGTTCTAAGTAAGACGTACTATTCAGGTATTTATTTTTATAAAATTAATTTTTTTCACTTATCACATCTGCTTAAATCACAGTAAGTGTGTAAACTAGTTCCTCAACCTACCAACCAAAAAAGGTAAAAAAAGCAACTTCTTTAATTCTGTACAAGATTTTGTTCACCATAGTCACAGTTCCTGCAAATGCCATGTGGGCATATCTAATCTAAAACCTATCCACGGGCTGGAGTGCTTGTCTGGCATGTTCAAGGCCCCGGTTTCAATCTTCAGCACCACACAGAAATAAAAATAAAACACACGAGTGGTTGATTCCCTCTGCCCACACCACAGCTAGTAATACGTACTGACAACAGAAACAGCTTCATTGACTACTATTAATGTTAGTACTCATTAATTCCTATTGCAAAATGAAGCTATTTGACTTTTTGTTTTTTATGGAAACTACATCTATTACTGCTGGGCAGTGGTGGCACATGACTTTAATCCCAGTACTAGGGAGGCAGAGGCAGGTGGATCTCTGTGAGTTCAAGGCCAGCTTGGTCTACAGAGTAAGTTACCGAACAGCCAGAGCTACATACAGAAACCCTGTCTTGGAAAAACAAAAACAAAAACTACATCTATTACTAATTTATCTCTATCTCTATTAATATTTCTGGGGAAAGCTATCAAATTTAAGCTTCAACTAAAGATCCTAAAAGGAGATTAAAAACAAAACTAGTCATTGATGTTGCAAAGTTTTTCTGCATCAAAAGCCATCTCTCCCACCTACTTAGGAGTCTGATGCAAGAGGACCACAGGAGCCTGCGTGATAGAATCACTGTGTGAGTTCGCATTTCCCAGGGAAAAATGGTGTTGGCTTTGGGGGGGATACAGGAAACAGGAAGTGAGGGGAAGGAGGAAGCCATCATCTTCCTGGGTCTTGGGGATTTCTGTGGAACTGCACAGAAACCATAAACAATTCTTTTGAAAGTTATAAAGAGAATGGCACTGATAAATGACATTTATCCAGAAGTAAACAGATTAAAGGATTGAACAGATTAAATGTTTTACTGATTCACATTTCATTGACGTACTAACAGCTAACTATGGAACAGAGGGTTAAGCTTACTCAAGCAATAAGTTAAAAACAGAGAGGGCGGTGGTGGCGCACACCTTTAGTCCCAGCACTTGGGAAGCAGAAGCAGGCAGATCTCTGTGAGTTGAGGCCAGCCTGGTCTCATAGTGAGTTCAGTCAGGACTGTTACACAGAGAAACCCTGTCTTTAAAAAACAAAAAACAAAACTGAGAGAGTGCAGGGTGGTGCCCAATTCACACACTGACAACCAGAGTCCAGCCACACACAGGGCTATCATTGGCTACAGAGAGAAATCTCTCTAACGGAAGACTTTAGCTCATAGAAAGAACTGCTGAAATACAACACTCACTGAGTTATCAAAAGAAATGTTGCAGGCTGTGCACAAAGACACAATATTTTAAAGCAAATTTAAAGAGTGCAAATAAGCAACATGATTGTATTTGGAAAACCATACCCCCTGGGGGTAAGTGTGGCTCAGCAAACCGACCACCGTTACCTTGCAGCACAGCCTGCATAATGAATGATAGCATCAACACATAGAATTCCTTCAAATGGTTCTCATTAATTATGCCAGCCAATTTGAATGCATCAAGGAAGAAGTTTACCAATAGCGTAACAAGGTACATATTTACATTTCCTTTGCTTGTTAGGAACAAACTGTTAATAACGATGATGACTACTAAAAAAATGATGAGCAGAGTAAAAGTGTGTTCATCTGTGGAGACGGCTATACTAACATTGTTCATCCAGCCATGAACACTTTTGTAATGAATGCAATACTACAATACAATTCACAGCATTATAAAACGTTGATGGATAGAGTGTCAATTTTTTCCAATTCAAAATTAAGGAGCTGAACTACATTAATGCCTAGCTATTTTACTCTAAAACCTGTAAAATATATAAAATACCAAGGTTATCAACAGTCACGTATGTCCGGAAGTCAGGGGACACATGTATTTTCTTGAGGTTTGTTCCATTTGTGTAGAAGGTCTGTGAGGATTCCCCAGTGACAACATTCCACCACTGTTCAGAGAAAAATAAAACTTTCGTTAGATTGGTAATTCCATTGCATGGTGAATTTTAGTGCCAACCAGCTCCTTCACCCAACTACTCATGACTCCTAGGCCAAGCAATGAACAGGGATGGCATCTGAGGTTTACTGCTGAAGACTACCGGCCTTGGTTGGTTAACCCTAGTGATGGCCTCACAGCCATGTCTGCACCCACGGCCCCTGCAAGGCATTCCAGAAAAAACAACGGCCACTAGAGAGCTGGTAACACAGTATGTTGGGGAGGGCTGGGGCTGTCTGTATGTCTTCTCCATGGAATGAGCACATGGCTGCTTCTCTGCACTAAGACACCCTTCTATAGCCATGGCCTGGACTCCAACAGATACCCAGACCATGCATAGTACAGACAGGAAGGAAACCAGTCTTCTAGAGAACCCTTTCCACCAGGGGTGATGCAGGCTGCTATGTGACCATCTACGCTGAATACCAATCACCTCCAATGAAGCAGGGGCTCTAAGCACAGCCTTCCCTTCCTCCCCATCACTGAATTCATGAAGAGCATAACACTATTTTTACTCAACGGGGTTCACAAACTTACTGTCCTATCTCAGAGCTAAACTGAGGGCAAGAGACAGTGTACAAGAACATGTTTTCAAAAGGCCTACAGTCCACTAAGAGCCTGAGTGTCACAAACACAGACAATACTGTCGCCTATGTGCTCAGGACAGAGCCTAACACTCCGCCTTGCCATGATACAGACTTGAGTGTTATCTTTACTCTTGGGAGTAGGACCTGGTAAATGTGTATGTCATAGGGTTTGGTAAAGCTCACTAAAGCAGCATGCGCTTCCTAAAACAGCACCATAACCCAAAGCACAAAGCACACAGTCCAGCTCGAGAGGCCTTGTTTTCAGTGACGTGGGCTTGTAGAGTTCATCTCCTAGACCCACCTGCCTCACTTTAAAAATAAGGAACCTGGGTTCCTGAGGGAATCAAGACTCAGAGGACAGTGGAAGTGGACAGCAGAGGTGGAACAGTTTCTGACTTTCAAATGTAGTGCCCATCCATCCATCTGTCCTTCCCCCACACCATTAAAAAGGACTGTTTTACCTGCAAATACTACAACAGCCACTGGTTCAATATGGAATGGAAATACAAGATTTCACAGCAGCAAACACAGGATTTTCAGGGTAATGAATTACTCAATATGACTCTGTAGTTGTAGATACATGCCATCAGAGATTTATCCAAATGCACAAAATGTGCGATACCAAGCCTGAGCCTCATGTCAACCATGCACATTAGGTGATGATGATGGATCGGGTTAAGTGTATCAGTTATAATAAACATTAATATCGGATGCTGATAGTGGAATAAGCCTGAGTATGTATAGAAGCAGAAGATATATAAGAAATATCTGTAATATGGTCCGTGTTATCATTATATCCATCTTATAGACAAAACAACTGGGCAGACAGAGGTAAAACAACCTTGTGAAAAGTCACCGAACTATTGAGTGGCAGAGCTGGAATCTGAATTCAGGCAGTCTGTCCCCGGGCCCACTCCCTAGTCATAACAACACTCTTCCGAGTATAAAACACCTTCATTCATGACCCTGGGATCCACACTGTAAATCAGCCTTTGCCTTCAGTGTATGAATGAATGGAACTTGTCATTCTAGCAATCTGTATTCTGTGGCATGACCCTGGAAAAAGATAAGTTATGTTTTCATTTATAATAATTTTGAAAGAAAGGTAAGAACATTTGAGGTACGAGACACCTAGTATCTTACTGGCACTCAATTTACACTGCTCAGATTTGAAAGTAAACAGACCCAAAATGCCTAATTTCTTGGCCACTCTGGCAGCTGTTTCTTCTTACTCCTAATTTGTTCTGTGCCTTTGGATGGCCTCATTAACGTGCTGGGTAGATGCAGGCTGGGTTAGAACATAATTAGTTTAACTATGCTAGTAATCAAACAGAAGGCAAAGCACTGACTGTCATGTCGACACATGGACGACACAGACAGGCAATGGCTTCTTCCAGCCTCCAGACATAACCTTTACAGCGCAGCAGCAGATCCACCTGCTACTTCATGTCAAGGTTGTTGGTCTTCAGAATATCCTAAAAGCCAGGCACAGTTATGCAGTGGCATTCCACAGAGCCCAGAGATTCTAGAAGCTTGGTGTCAAGGCTGGGCAGTTATGTTTTCAACAGCAAAAGACACAGCTTCCAACACAAAGACAGCAACATCTCTCCTCTAAGCACCATCCTCAAGCTCAGAGTTATTTATCTTCACACTCAAGGAGGACAAGTGGCATTAATAGTCCAGGAGCTCTTGATGACTAAATGAAAGTGTGCCCCAAAAGGTATCCATTAATAAACTTCGTGAGACTTATTTCCAATGCAGGCTGGAGTGGCATCATTTCACAAACTGACAACATTCCCTCATTTATCTTTTATAAGCTAGATGCTGAGTGACACTGCAATAATGTAGGACCCTTACAACCAGAGACTTCATTCAAGCACATCTGAACATCTGTACTGTGAGGTAATGAGACCATCTTCACTTAGCTGTTTTCAGGAACCATCAACCACCTCACAAAATCCTATGGGATCAGTTGTAAATGACAGAGCTTACAGAATGCCCAAGTGGTCAGCATCATGTACAGTATCCTTTTCTATACCTTTTGCAACTGACCTGTCCATTCCTCTCCTCTGTCCCTCCACTTCCCTCCTGCAAGCTTCTCTCAGGCCCCTCCTACACTTCATGAACTCTATTTTCCACTTGTTTTCTGTATGGAACATTGGCCACCACTGGGAAAGGACAGCCTTAAATATGTGCCACAACACACAGCAGGCATTGAACAGTCTCACTGAATGGGTGAATGGGCCAATAAATGACACTGGAGCCTGACAACATGCTTAAGCCTTGGCCCCAATACTCACTGTTGAGCATGCACAAGCCAGCTTGTCAGAGACAGTGGAAGAGGCAGAAGACCTGCTGTGAGTCTTGGCCCTTGTAGTTACTAATCACAAAGTTCTAGGACAGTGATAACCTCCATGAAGATCAGTTCTGTTCATCTATAACCCACAGGGAGTAAAACTTGAGCATCACAAAACTGATTAGTGGGCTGATAGAAATCAAAGTCTCTAGATAATAAATTACAGCTGCTACTATTATTATCAAGAAAGAACATTTCACAAATATATTTTTCAAACAATTCCAGCCAAAACATTTCCTGCTGAGTGCCATGGGAGATGAAGTTGGGTCACGTAGGTTCAGACGGAGAGGTGAGAGCTCTCACATTGCTACCGCTGTCAACAAAGATGCTGAGAGACCTAGAGAAAGCAGCCTGGGATGTCAGTCACCACTGCAAGGCTGTTTCCCAACAGCTTCCCCTCTACTCTGCTGGCTTCCAGGAAAGCCAACTGAACACCCTAAGTGAAAAGCACTCAGATACGACACGGATGCTCTTGGTTCCTATCCGTGAGTAACTCTTACCTTAAGATATCCTCCAGCAGAGACAAGCGTTCTGCTGTCGGGAGAGAAGCACACATCAGTCACCCAGCCTCCGTGGGTAGCAGTTCCTTCTTCTACCGGAAGCGGAGCACACAAATGAAGAAGCTGGCCATTTGAGACATTCCATATCTACATAAACATGATACATAATTCATTAATAGGGTAACCCTGAAGCTTTGCCAATTTCAAAGTATACATGCACATCATCGTGATATATCTGGAAATTTTAAAAACAAAAAGAATAGCATGCTGGATCAGAATGCTACCAATTTCCACTGAATTAGGAGAGAAAAGCAGGCATGATGGCACACACCTCTAATTCTAGCTGCTAAGGAGGCTGAAGCAGGAAGATTTTGAGTTCAAAGCAACATGATGAGACTCTGTATCCAAAAACTAACAAAATAAAGGGGGTGTTTATCATTGAAATTCTAGACAGTGTGTGACTAAGACCCACCAAAGCAAAGGAATCATGACATTCCTGGAAGGCCTGGTAGACTCTCTACCCCTGCAAGTCCAAACCCTCCTGTTTCTCGGCATTGCACCTACTCCTCCTTGAGTTAATGCCTCTCCTTAAAAGCAAGCAAACAGAAACAACAAACCTACCACCAGAAATAAAAATATTCTTCTCAAAATTACTGGTTACCAAGGCTGCAGAGATGGTTCAGCAATTAGAAGCACTGGCTGCTCTTCCAGAGGACCCAGGTTCAATTCCCAGCACCCACATGGCAGCTCATCTGTACCATCTGTAACTCCAGTGCCCAGGAATCAGACACCCTCTTCTGACCTCCTCAGTTGCCAGGCATGCATGTGGTATAGACACAGATGCAGACCAAACACAGTAAATAAAAATTTAAAAAACAAAACTAGTTACTACAGCAGCTATCCCAGTGCCCAAGTTTTTCACTTTCTCTACAATTCTTCTAACACCACAAGTAATCTGGTTGCTTTTCCATGGTCTCTGATCCTTTAGCACACAATACTTTTGACACTAGCCTTTATTTCCACAGACACAAAGGAAGAGCATGCCATAACTCTCAGAAAACTGTTCTCTAGGTGAAGCTGGCATAGTTTACATGTGCACCTTCAGAAGTTCGGGGGGATAAAAACTGGGCTACTCGTTTGGACCCCCTGACAGAAATGTGAGCCTTAGTACATCTTCATTAACAAAGACAGACAGTCCAAAGGGGACTGTAACAAGCCCCAGAAAGATGCTGACTAATGGGCAGAGTTCTAGAAAGGTCTTTACTTTGAACAATGAGAAGAGCAGAATTTGCAATTCATTTATGAACCAACGGTTTACAAAACTAGTTTCTCCAAATTCTGCCACTAAAAGAACCTTTAGTTAATGTTAAAAATTAAGGTAAATCATTCACAAACTAACAACAGAGAACCAACTGCAAATATCTACTCATGTATGTAGAAAACATCAGTGTAACACTTATTTATTTTTTATTTTATTTATTTGTTTGTTTGTCTGTTTGTTGAGACAGGGTCTTACTATGCAGCCTTGGCTGCCCTGGAACTCATTTTATGTAGACCAGGCTAGCTTCAAATTGAGACGCACCTGTCTCTGCCTTCTGAGTGTTGAGATTAAAGGTGTGCACCAACATGCTACCTGACTAACTCTGAAATGCATTCTTTCCTCCTGTGACGGTGACTATGAATATAGTGTGCACACGAAACAGAGCAAAGAATGCTCCATCCAACCAAAACCCTAGGACCTCTGCATTCCTGTCCCATTAAAAGAGGTCTCCAGTGTTAAGATGCTGTAATCCCGGGACTTAGGCTAAAACAGGAAGACCTGGAGTCAGGCCAGGCAAGGCTGAATAGTGAGTTCTGGTCAGCCTCTAAAAACCATCAAACAAGCAACCTCAGTGTGGGAAGAATGGCAGCCCAAGCAAAAGAGAAACTATCTCAGTTGGCCCAGCCTACCCTGATTTCTCCGTTGTCATCTCCTGTCGCCAACAGGATGCCATCCAGAGAGAAGGCAGAGCAGCGGACACAGCCAGTATGACCCTTCAACTCATGAAGAGGGGAGAGCAGTTCAAAACTCCAGATCTGGAAGGCAATGAGGATTGTTCAGGAACGGTAAATACACTCTTCAACATCTATAAGGCCTGCCCTGAGCGCGACACAGACAGAAAGTCAATCCCATGCAAGTTCAAGCATTTGGTGGTGCCTACACTTTCACAAGAGACCAGCCCCAACTGCAACCTTGTCAAGTTTTTGGGACTTCCCTTTAATCAATTACTCAAGAACCAGAGTCAGCTTTCTTATCTTTGTATTAATGCTCTCACAAAGAACAGAGAATTAGTTAAGAACAGTTTACAGGGTGAGGCAGACATTCCACTCTACTAAATTCTTGTGACCTATGATAACTCATGACTTCTCTAGCTTCAGTTTCTGTGCTTGTAAAATGTGGACAATGATTCCTATGACATGATGATTAAATGGGACTGCATAGGACATAACAGATAGTCAAAGCTCTTAAAAGATTATCATCATACTGCCCAACAATATTATTTGCTGGCCAAATGCTGTCTTTTTTTTATTTTGAGACAGGGGCCCAGGCTGGCCTTGAACTCACAGAGATCTCCTGCCCCTAAAGCTGTGTATTACCAGACCCAGTTTGCTTCCTTTTCCTTCTAATATTCTCTCTGTGGTTCTGTTACTACCATTTCGCCAGGACGCACTGGAAATTACTATGTTCCAGGCACGGCCAACCAAGAACTTATGGTATGAGATGAAGTAGACATAGTCCCTTTCCTTGAAGTTCATGGTTTTCACCAAGAAAGCAGACTCAGGAATACTTCGTGAACTGCTGAAATGCTCCAAAAAAACACAAATAAAACAGAAGGAAAACTCCAAAGGTAGAGCAGCTAATGTTCCCTGAGAGTCAGAAAAAGCTTCACTGAAGAGCCAACAAGAAATGTAGGTCTAAAGTGACATGTCACAACTTGCACACCAAGATAGAGGTGGGGGTAGGCAGAAAGAGGAAATGGCTGAAAAGAAAGGAAGCGATGGGTCTAAGAGCTTGCCTGTAAAACATCACATGAAAGGTGCTATCACAAGACCTTAAGTGGTAGAGGAAGAATTACGTGAAGGAATTGCCCAAGAAGCTGCCCACCAGTCAACAGGGAAGAAAGCATGGTCTTGTGGAAACAAGGAAAAGTGGATGGGACTAAAACACTGAGCAATGAACAAAAGCACCAAAGACAGCCAGACAGTGATGTCACAACAAAGATGGAGGAAAAGAAAAAGAATGGAGTGCTGAGTCCCCAAGCTAGAAGTGTAATTCAGAGAATTCCAAAAGTATCCACTCACACTAAGTGAATAAAAACTGTGTGTACTTACACCCCTTTCAATTATTTTTATTGAACATAATATACAGCAGAGATTCTATTTGATTAGTTATAAATAAAAAGTATTTTTTTCTTAATACTTTAAGAATTAAGAAATTAAGAATCTTTTTCTTAATCTTAATTCTCCATGAAGGAGAATCAGAATGATTAAATGTTATTCATTTAATCTATCCCATGCCAAATGAGCACTAATGGGAATCCTCCAGAGCTTGTGGCCTAGGACAGCTCACACGACCCTCTAGCTTTAGTTTCTATACGTGCAGAACTGGGACAATGACACCTATCATGTGACGATCAAGTGAGACTGCACCACATGTCCTAAAATATGAGACAGGCCCAGGGAGATGACGCGGCCAGTGCACCGGCCTCACAAGCCCAACAACCCAACTTGGAGTCAAAAGCTGGATTCGGTGGCCTGCATCTGTGGGTCCAGCATCCTCAGGCAGGGTGGGAGGGGGAAACAGGAAAATGGTCTGGAAGCTGCTGGCTCTGGAGTGCACAGCACAGCAAAAGCAGCAGAAACAATGAGAGACCCTGCTTCAGCAAGGTGAAGGAAAGGCCCCACTTCTCCCACACACACACTGTGACTCCTGCAGGCTCCTTCTCTCTCCCTGTTATCTGTCACATACACACACAAAATAGTAAATAAAGTCTTAAAAAATACAGATGGGGGCTGGAGAGATGGCTCAGAGGTTAAGAGCACTGACTGCTCTTCCAGAGGACCTGGGTTCAATTCCCAGCACCCACATGGTGGCTCACAACCATCTGTAATGAGATCTGGTGCCCTCTTCTGGCCTGCAGGCAGAACACTGTATACATAATAAATAAATAAATAAATCTTAAAACAAATACAGATGATAGAGGTACGTGAACAACCCGTCACTCCCCTGCCTTACACTGTTTAGACTCATAGCGCACAGTCAATACTGCAAGTGTTACGTGTGGACGCTCAAGCGACTGACTGACCTTTGCAGTCTTATCGGCAGAGGTAGATGAAAACTTGGCAGCATCAGAGGAAATATCACAAGAAAGCACTGTACCCTGATGGCAAATAAAGTCTTTTTCTATTCTTCCAGTAATGATATTCCATACCTTAAGGGAGGGAAAAAAGATTAGGTGATGTAAAGATTAGGTGACGCTTTTAAGGACATTTTTGCCATGCATGATGGAATAACTCCCCCAAGGTAAGGGGGAGCAGAAGCAGGACAACAAATTCAAGGCCAACCTGGGCTACATGGTACTTCAAGAAAACAAAGGGTGGGGGTGGAGCTCAGTGGTAATGTTCACTTAGCATGTACAAAGCCTCACGCCTGATTCCTAGAATCACAAAACAAGGAGAGGGAGGGGAAGGGAAGAACTTGAGATGTGAGGGGACGGTGAGAGGGGACTGGAAAGACTGCTCCGCAGTTAAGAACACCGGCTGCTCTCCCAGAGGATCTGGGTTTGATTTCCAGCACCCACGAGGTGACTCACGACCATCTGATTCCAGTTCAGGAAATCCACTGCTTTTGGCCTCCGTGGGCACTGCATGCATTCGGTGCACAGACACACATGCAAACAAAACACGCATACATATAAAATAGATCAATCTTTTTTAAAAAGAACACAATCGCTACAAAACAGACCCATAAAACCAGTTTTAGAGCAGTAACTGCTCTGCCCTCTTGGGTTTCCTTCAGTATGAATGCTTACAAACATACAACGGATGTAGGTGACGGCAGTGTACAGAAAACAGGCAAAGTGCTGACATGTTTTTCACTTAATTACTTTACATTCATGTGCTTTAAAGCTGCCACAATATAATTAATGCAACATGAGAATGTGTTCCTTAAAAGAACAATCTGGGGCTGGGTATGGTGGTGCACAAGCCTTTAGTCGCAGACACTCAGGAGGCAGGTGGATCTCTGTGAGTTCAAGGCCAGCTTGGGCTATATATCAAGTTCCAGACCAACCAGGGCTACATAGTGAGATCCAATTTCAAAATATATACATACACACATACATACACATATACATATATACATACATACACGTATACATACATACATACATACATACATACATACATACATACAGGTATGTATAAATTCTTTTGAAATCTGGTACTCAGGTCTGGAAAGATGGCCTAGTAGTAAAGATCCCTAACTGCTCTTCAAGAGGACCTGGGTTCAAATGTCAGCACCCAACTCACAGGCATCTGAATTTAACTCCAGTTCTAGAGGATCTGATGCTCTTTTCTAGCCTCTGAGAACATCAACCACGAATGTGGTGCACAGACATACATACAAGCCAGACACCCATACACACAGTAAAATAAAATAAAATATATTTAAAGAATATTTTCAAAATAATTTAAAAAACAAAAAAAATATATTTAAAAAATCTGGGATTTAAATTACCTTCACTGTTCCATCAAAGGACCAAGAAAGCAATCTTGAATTTTTCAGGAGCCTGAAGTCCTTCACTGTTTCCTGATGGGCTTGCAAAAAGATATAGTCCTCTGACTGCCAATTCCATACCTGAATACCAAAGAAATAAGTCTGTCATAAACCTCCGCCAATAATGTCCCACTGGAAAGAGGTATGCATTCTCTCATCAAAAGTCTTTTTATCTTCATAGTATTTCAAACAGAGAAGTACCAAAGAACATAGTCTGTGTTTTACAGAGAGAAAAAGTTGAAGCTAATTAGCTTGATGGGGGGGCAAAACAAAACACTTTTTCTCCTAAATAACATTTGTTTTCTTCAGTTGCTTAGAGAGTAGTTAATTAAACCACAAGATAGAAAAAAACTCACAATATGTCAGTGAGCTCACCATCTGATTAAATTTTCCAGAGAAAATTATCCCAATTACATATCTGCAGATTTCCAAGCCTGCACATGGGGTGAGTCTGCAGACCCTGGCTCCAGTGAAGCTCGCCCTACTGCCCAGAAGGTCCAGTGAGCCAGAAGTGAAAACACGGGTTGTAGAGTTACTAAGCTTCAAAGTCTTAGACAGCCCCTAATGCGACTCTCAAATAAAAGCAGCAGCAGTAGGCACTATTATTTCTCATGCAGCTTAGGCAAGAGGCTCTTAGCCACGAAAGACAAGGAAGACTTGAGGCGGTGCCAGCAACTGGAACAAAATAAGCAAACAGGAACATCTGAGGCACAGCAGTGAACAGAAACGTCTATGTCGGGTCAATATGCAGAGCGTCCATTACTAAATCAAAGCAACAGTGTTTGGTGACTTTTAAATTCCGGACTTCACTTAATTTAACAAACATGTTTCCAAGTAAGGCAAATGTGAATCAAACAAGGACCTACCATGAACAAATTTACAAAATAAGACACAAAAAGGAAAAAAAAATCTTACATAAAGATTTTACTACTGAAGTAAAAGTACTGTGGAATTCAAAACAATGACTCCTTCAAAATGGTCTGGCAGAGGCCAGCACTCAAAGCACGTGAGAGGAGGAAGAGCTGGAAAGAAAGCTCTGCAGTTAGAGCACTGGCTGCTCTTGCAGGGGACTTAGATTCCATTCCCTGCACACACACACACACACACACACACACACACACACACACACACACAC
>CABHPR010131880.1:28383-42308 GCA_902168415.1 Peromyscus melanophrys
ACAGAAGAGAACCACTTCCTGCACACTGTACTCTGACCTCCACATGAGCTCACATGACTCCATGATATGCATGTGTGTGAGCACCCACATAAAATAGACATCTTTTAAAAGCCCTATATATGTAAAAACCATTCTGAACAGTCCAGAAAAAGATGAAATACAACTTGTATTTCTAAAAATAACTCTTATTCTAAAAATTCTTTCTCCCTCTGGCTGAGAATATCTACAAACAGGTCATAAAATCTTATGAATTTAAGTTCACACCGCATACAATGTCCCAACAGGATTAACTGATGTAGTTAAGTTTCCCTCATTTCAAAGACATCTGGAGAGGAAGAAATATGACTATTATATGAGTTTCACAGCTAATAAAGAAGCATCATGGGAGCTTATAATAAAGTTTCTATATTGAAGCCAAATTTCATTCCAATCCTACACCTTCACAAAGACAGAACATAGCAAGATTGGTTTTTAAAAAAATAGTTTTTAATGGCATAGTTAAATGTTGCCAGCACAAAAAATATGTACTAAGTAAAGCCAGGAGTATGACCCAAAAGTAGAACTAGCTAGGATGGGGAGTGGTGGCGCACGCCTTTAACCCAGTGCTCAAGAGGCAGAGGCAGGTGGGTCTTTCTGAGCTCAAAGCCCACCTCAGCTACATAACAAGACTGAAGTGATTTCAAAATTCTGAGGCCACAGAGAAGACTTTGAAATCTTCCAGAAAGATTTAAAACCTAGAATGATGGCGCACGCCTTTAATCCCAGCACTGGGAGACAGGGGCAGGTGGATTCTGTGACTTTGAGGCCAGCCTGGGCTACAGAGCAAGTTATAGGCCCGGCAGAGCTACATAGTGAGATCCTGTCTCAATGACAAACAAAAAAATCAGAATGACTTCAGATTTCTCAATATAAATTTTGGAACTTAGGGGAAAAAATGAAGCAATATCTTTAAAGTTTGAAGATGAAATAATTTCCAGCCACACGTAATCAAAGACTACATTGGATTTTTCTAAACTATATTATGATAGGAACTGCAACCATGAGGCGTGGTGGGGCACGCCTGTAATCCCAGCACTCAAGAGGCTGAGGCTAGAGGATACTGAGTTCAAGACCAATAAGCCCGTGCTACACAGGGAGTTCCAGGACACCCTGGCTCCATAGTAAGAGCTTATATTAAGGAAAACAAAGACAGGCATTGCACTCATAGCACCCTTTAGTACAGTCTGCTCGGTCACAGCTCAGAACTGCAGGGATGGTGGTTCTGATAAACGGCTCATGGTGCATGCATGCACATGTGCTAGAGACAGGAGAGGGAGAGAACAAATGCTAAGTCCTCACTATTGGGAAGTCAGCAATTCCCCAAGTGGAAAATTAGAAACAGCACTACAAGCATGCCATATGGAGGCATGAAGGTAAACATCAAAGACAAGATCTGAAAGATCTAAAAATACCTAAATATCTAAAAGCCACCAGTGGTAGTTCTGAAGAATAAGAAATGGGGGAGGTCTAACCTCCCCAGCAAGCCTTGTACTACCACAGTAGTTTTGAAGTATGTGTACTAGAACCTAATAAAAGTGAAAAATTTTTTTTGGCAAAAGTTTATCACCACAATAAATATGATTCTTAATAAGATCGTGTAAATTGGAGCTGGGCATGGGAAGCAACCCCAGCACCCACATGGCAGAGGCAGGAGGATTGCCGAAAGTTCAAAGACAGCCTGGACTGCACAAAGCAAGTTCTAGGCCGTTTGATCTCCATAGCAAGGCCTTGTCTCAGGAAAAAAAGAACAAACAAAGAACAAAGCATTTAAATCAGAATTTAGTCGTGAGAATAAATTACATAAATTGGCAAAAATGTATTTACACATGTAAATATGAATATCAAGACAGGAAGAATTCCAATGAATACTTAACGCAAAAGAAACAGCCTTCTCAGTGAACTGCCACCATGCCACACCCACAAAAAATATGAAACATGAATGGACTCTAAACCCTATGTGTACAGTGGGAATGTACACCCAAAATAGTAGGTTTAAGTGAGCAAGCTTTAGCACCGTGTTCTTCTGATACAGAAGTGTTCTTTGTTCCTCCCTCTAATGGTACAGATGTCAGTTCACTCATCCTCACCTGAATGACAGAATCCTCAGAACTTGAAATCAGGGTCTTCCCATCAGCTGTGAACTGGATGTGCCGCACAGCTTTCTTGTGTCCAATCCTAGAACTGAAAACTCTGTTGTTTGGAAGTTCTATAACCTTCAAAACAGAAAACCACAGAAAATTAATACAAAGAAGTTAAGCACTATTTAGGTACTATACCCCCACAATGCATACATGTATATGTCATGCACACATGTCCCCACACCCCGGCCACCCCATACAACCAAGTATGCACTAGAATGGCCAAACGGTGGTAGGAACCAATGGTTCTTCTGAGTGCTCAACTACCTGAGTCATCAAACAAGGGACAGTCAGGGCTCAGCCTCCAAAATAAAATGCTAATTTCTGACAAATGAGAAACAAGAAAGGATAAAAACCCTGGATAAACCAAGGCAAGCTCTTCATCAAAGAAGAAAAAATGAGGAGAGATAAAGGATGCCAAGGGAGATGGGGATATGGGGAGACTGGAGAGCAGCACACCGATAACAAGCCTTTGAAAGGCCAAACACAGAGATTTAGAGAGTGGGAACAGGGCTGGTGAGATGGATCAGTGGATAAAGTGCTCGCTGCATAAGCACGAGAAAGAACCTGAGTTTGGCCCCCAGGACCACAGGCTGGAAGGAGAGAAGTGACCCCCGACAGAGCTAGCCTCTGACCTCCACACCACACTGCAGCCTGTAAACACACACGTACGAAAATGTTTACGTTGTAATGCAAACTCAAAACATGGCAACTATATCACAAGTGCTTTCAAATGAACTCATATGGATGTATGTGCATGTGTGTATTTTTATTCGCCCAAGTTAAAATGATATATATTAGATGATGCTGTGACACAAGATTCTAGAAATCTAACCCATAACTCATTTTGGGGGTAAAATGAGCCCTCAAAAAAGCAAAGTGGAATTGTGTGACTGGGGCCTTCTCAAGGGAGAGGGACAGACAGACAGACAGTATTCCTACAGGGAAGCAGGGTCACACTGACTGCTGAGCAATTCCTTCAGAAACTTACACTGGAATTCTAGGCTCTGCCACTCATGAAAGCTGTGGAAATTAGGAGATGAGACATCTGTAAAACAAGAGCCACAGCATCCAATATCCAGGATGCTGGATGTCTGGGAGCATCTGGAACAGTAAACAGTAGCTGCTAGGCAGGACCATTTGAAACTGCCATTTTAAACATTAAAAATCAATCAAAATAGCCAGATTGGCATTCTTACAGAGTTCATAATTTGTATTATGTGAGGATTGTGAGGAAGAGTGTAGAAAAAAGATGCATGGATCTTTTAAAATTTTTTAAAGGTTTGCTTTTATTTTACAGGTATGAGCGCTTGCCTGAATGCATGTCAGTGTACCACATGTTCGCCTGATGCCTGTGGAGGTCAGAAAACAGCCTTACACGCCCTGGGAATGCAGTTACAGGAAGTTGTTAGTCACCATGTGGGTGCTGGGAATCAACCCGAGTCCTCTGAAAGAGCAGTCAGTGTTCTTAACCTCCGGACCATCTCTCCAGCCCCAAGGTACACACGTCTTATGAGGTGGTTTTTTTTTCTTTTTTTCCTTTTCTTTTTTTTTTTTTTTAAACTACCTGAAAGGCAGTTTCAATGTACTAAAATGGTAAAAACAGGAAGAGTAAGATGCTAAGTTGGTAGCACAGTAAAAAGGAAACCATGGACCCATTCAAAATAAATCCTACACAGCAGTACAAAAATGGGGGCTGGGAGAAAATAAGGAACCTGTAGTTATCCAATAGTCCCTGTCTTTACAAACAACTGTCGGACACCTGCCGCAATCTTAACTGAATGCCTAGCACTGTGGCTGCTAAGGGAGACCTAGCAGTCTGACGTCCCCTCCTCTTCACTGTGTGTACAAGCTTTAGTCTCCTCTTGTGGGATAGCTTGACCTAGAGAACATGTGTGTAATCCCTTATGAAAAGGAACCCATGGTAAAATAAATGTGGCTAATGCCACAGTCTCAATAAACTAGGAAACAATCCCCAAAAGCCTGGGTGAGGAAAAATGACAAGGACCAATGGTCTCTAAAAGTTATGCAACTAGATAACAAGTGATAAGCTTTGCACAGGATAAAGGTCAGAATATTTTTATACAAAATGATTTTCATTATAATACCTTTCCTGGGTCAGTCCCTGATTCTTTTTATTTATTTTGACTTGCTGAGTAAGTTCAGGATTTCAGGTGGTGGACAGGTACACACTTAACATCAAATGTAGAAATGTAGACGGGACAGTGGACACAGAGGGCCCTGTACTGACATTCTTAAGAACCTGGAAATGACATCACATGGCTATTTCTAAGAGGGGGAAATGCTTTTGTATAATTGGTTAAACCTGTTTAGTTTTTTAAAATATGAATAAAAAAGCAAAACAACCAGACAGAGAGTAAGAAACACAGAAAGCTCGAGAAACAGTGGTAAAGGTCACGTGAGGAGACGCTACCCAGGTTAAGATGCACAGTCTGTGGAATAATGACCACTAGATGACAGAAAGATCTGTCTGGTACACAGGTGTGCAATGCCAAGCAGATGATTACACAAGTGAATCTAGTCACAGCTCTGAAGACTAGAACTGAGTACCTTAATGGCTCCATCTTCATCTCCGAATGCAACATACTCAAGACGTGGACTGAGGCAACAGCAACTCACTTGAGCTTCCGGCAGGTAATCAACCTGGCCCGTCCTTCCAGCAATGAGCTAATGGAAAAGAAGGCACAGTCAGTCGTTAGCTTGGGTGTGCATCTTTCTGTTGCTATTCTTCAGAAGAGAGACTTCAACTGAAAACTAAAAGCAAGCATGGAAAATAACCAAGAGTTCTCAGGGAAACAACAAAGACTGACTCCTAACTCAGGAGCTGTATTTAGAATCTGATGCTTCCATTTTGTTCCTCTTATGTGGCTCAAATACATTTTCATAAAATAAAACAAGCTTTAAAAAGGTTTGAAAAGCAGCTGCTGTGCCCACCCCCTGAGACACATCTGTCTGATATGCAGTCTCACAGCTAGCCCCATATTCTGTCTTTCATTTCTTCACAAAGCCTGTTTTTAATAGGGTTATCATTTGTTATAATACACTTTTCTGAAATCTTCAAAGGGGCTGTGAAACAGGACTGAGACAGACATTACACACAATTGAAATTTATATAAACCGAGTGACTCACAAATCAGGATAAATTAAGATTCTTTCCCTCTTAGGGTGGGAGACAGATCCTACAGCAGAAACTTGAAAGTACAGTTCATGTCACTGGACTTGCAGTATTTAAACTAAGATTATCCAGTGTTATAACCTCTACCTAATGCTAATTTGAAATGCCTTACCACCTCAATTAAAAGACAAGACCTCAGGAAATACTTCTCAAGCTTAAATCAATTATCAGATACCTTTCTAACTTAGTGTTATGATCTAAAAATCTGAATTATTTTCTCAGCATGGCACATGCAATAAAACTGTGCCAGCTATACTGATTATAAGGTTAATTAATAATATGTAGCTTTTTCTTTATAACAGTTTGCCCAAAATTCTCTGATTGATTAGATATTTAAAATCAAGACTAAACTACTGCAGGCTGCTGGGGAAGAGAAGTCGCCAATGCTGCCCGCAGTGTGGCCACTTGGTACACAACACAGACTTGCTAACACTGTGCAACAACAGTATGACCGCTACCGGGGCAACCAACCTCTCCCTGGATCTGCAGCTTGCTCCGTAAAGGGAGTTCACGCCTGGCACTGTAAACCTGGGATCAAAAGCCTGCAGCTGAGGAGGTCACGGGCCTAAGCAGGGAATCTACTACTGCCATTGTGCTCAACAGATGTGTTGTCAAACTGCTTTCTGAACAGAATAAATGTCTATTTTTATACCCGCAGACTAATTCATGCTGCTTTCTGCCTTGGTCAAAGAGTCTTTTTTTGCAATGGGAAGCAGTTAATGCAGAGACCCATAACTAGTAACAGTGCTGAGAATTAAGTGACCAGCGAGTGTTAGCCTATGTAGGACAACTATATCACCCCCTCCAAGGCTCTAAGAACATCAAGGAAGAAGGGACTAAAAGGATGTAAGAACCAGTAATGAAGAAGTGTGTTGTGAAATGCTGTCTCCTAGGTATGACACGACCATTGCATGCACAAAATTACAGTAACTATGGTTACCTCCATGATATCTACATGAGATTAGTCCCTTAACAAATCCATTATTAATGGGCGAGGGGCTTGGAGATACTATCCCTCCATGAGGGGTGACAGTTACTGGGGAGAGGAAGTCATCTCCTTCAGCAGTGTCATCACTGATTAACTGCCACGCTCCAGTAACAACCCCCAATCCTGTTCACGCACGCACGCACGCACACACGCGCGCGCACACAAGTAGGTGAGCAACTTGTTGGAGAAAGGGGGTTCAGTGGGAGTGGGAAGGAGATAAGAGAGGGTAATGGGTATAAATGATCAAAATGCACTATACACATGTTTAAAACTGTCAATATTTTCTTAAAAGACTGAACTGAAAACTAAGTATCTTCCTCCACAAAAATCAAGTTTAACACTTCTTTTAATTCACAATTTAAAAAGCCTGCAGTTACTTTCATGGAACTACTATCTGTCAGTAAAACTGTCCTGTAACCTCTTGCAGACCATGACATACAGTGTGATACCATTTTTAGTCAGGCAACCTCATCATCCTTTGGTTATGACAACTGTTACTGAACGGTTGCATAGATTTGATTTTAAAAAAATACAAGCATGGGAACAATGAACTTGGAAAGAACTACAATAGAAATATCCCAAGCAAAAGCCTCAGTCTATTAAAAAACCAGTAAGCAAGGAATTCACATACAAGTTCCTATCCACATTCATCCCATAAATACAGAACACTGATCATCATATTTCAAAGATGGTGTGTGAACTCATAAAATATAAATCAAGACGAATTTAAAGATGCTTTATAACTTGGCTCTAAAACCCAAACAGCTGAAGACAAGTTCCCATGTGCCATGAACAATGGACTCCCAGATAGGGATCTCTTGAACTTAGACTCTGCCTTAACCTCTAACCAGCTCACAGACTGCTGAAGAGGAAAGGGCTTTAAAGGTGACAAGTTCAGTTACCATCACAGAGCCAGCTGGGACTAGTCTGGTCCTGCATGGGTTTCCTCTGCCACACCAACCCGATCACTCAGGCTCTAACACTCCGAGCTCCGCCCCGTGTCTGCTGGTCTCTCCCCAGCTCCCCAGTGTTTGTCCACTCCTGCTCTACCTCACTGTCTCGTCCCATCCTGTCACGAGTGCCCTTGTCCCCTGTGTTCAGTAAAAATAAATGTTCAAGAAAAATAAAATCCAGAGCTGCAGAGACGGCTCGGTGGTTAAGAAGAGCTCTTACAGAGGATGGGGTTCAGTTCCCAGTACCCACATGGTAACTCAAATGGTCTGTAACTCCAGCTCCAGGAGATGCAGTTCTGGCCTCTGTGGGCACTGCATACACATGGAATACATACATATATTCAGGCAAACACTTGAATATATAAAATAAAAATAGACAAATTTTTTAAAAGAAAAGGAAAATCCAACAGATCCGATCATCAGTGCTAAGCCCTTTCCTAGAAACTCACAAGGCATTTCAAAGGCTGGAGGTATGGTTCAGTGTTAGAGCACTTGCCTCACAAGCACAGGCCCTGGGTCTGACCCCCAGTGCCACACGGGAAAAAAATGAGATCAATACAGACTGTGTTTCTGATCTAAGAGTTAATGATAGGCCTAAGGTATATAAGAAATCATTTTGAGGATGGTTAATCCTCAACTATGATGGGGTTTCTGTCTTCTCTCTCCAAGCCTCTCTCTCAAGAGAATCTCAGGGCAAGAGGTGATCACTTGCTAGTTTATTTAAGACCCACACTGATGCCAACGACACATTTTCTCTGGCTGCTGCCCTTAGCACCTCCCTTCACCACAATTCACTGTCACTCCACTGTTGACAATGGCATCTCCTATGAAGGTCTACCGTCCAGCTGCTCTGTATTAGCCATCCTGAAGACAATCTCCTGTGTGAGGTGAGCGGTCCTCCTGTTACAACACCTGCAATGCCACCCCCACTTCCAGGACGTCTCTAGCCAGCTGGGGCCAACTGCACTGGACTTCTATTCGGAGGCCACTCTACTCGGGCTCAGTGGCGCTGACCTGCTGGATGACAACACTCCTGAGGTCATCTGCCAGCTCTACTACAACCACTCAGAGGGTCGTAAATACCATTCCTCTGTCACTGGGCCTCTGGGACTGTGGTTGGGACCATAGGGACATCGGCCTAAGGTAAGCTATTTGGATCCCTAGCAATACAGTTATTCTAACAGTATCAGCACAACCCCTTCCTTCTGCAGGATGAGTAAGTATTCAAATGTTACTGACCAAACGTGTAAGTGCACTAGTGAGCAGGAATGCTCCAGTTTGTGAAGTCCAGCCCCCTCCACCTCAGCTCTGATGACTGAGACGCCTCCACTGAAGATGATTTTTGTTCTTTCAAAGGCCCTATTTTCCTTCCCCTGGAAAAAATGCTTCAGTTGGTGTGTTCACCCCTTGTTCACCCTATCAGACACATCACTGTGGTGAACAAGTTCTAGTTTGTCTTTGTGGTATTCTCAAGACCCCATGCAAAGATCCCTTCAAGGGAAGGGATCGCAGACAGCAAGAGAGAAACGAGGTTAAATAAGGGGAAGCTGTTTTTAAAAAATAGCATCTAATTTAATTCTGAATACTGGCATATCCAAACCTCAACTCAACTAACGCCTAGCAGGCACCTGTTAGAACCATACAATTATGCTTGATCCTAGAAAAACAGGAAAAAAAAAAAAAAAGGGGGGACGAGTTCAACCAAAACAATGTTTCTAACATTTCCTAAAACATACTCACTTGTAGGCCTCTTACGTTGTCAACTGCGAGGACCATGGCTTCATTTTCTTGAAACACAACATCTATTTCCTGCTTTAACACTACGGCAGAGTTCTTGCACACCTTCTTGGTCTCCCAGACCTGTGTAAGAGATAAAGAAAATGAGTAACTAGATGTTATCAGTTCCCCCTCTGAGATACTGTAAAGACGACTCTTAGTCTTAAAGCAAGATAACGAATTATGATTCACAATTAAAATGCCTAGGATATAAAAAGTTCACCTATTAGGCTGTAAAACAACAATAAATATTTATTAATATATCCTATAGTAAAAAATAGTTACTATTACATGAGTGGTGGACTCTGCAGTCAAAATGTCTCTGGGAGCTCTACTTTAACAAAACTGTGACATTAGGGAGGTCACCGTGATGAAGGTGAGCACTGGCTGACACTCATCTACACTAAGGCTTACAGCAGTGCGTGATGAACAGATCGCTAAACAATCTGTGCTTTGCTATAGTTTTCTTTCCTTCCTTTTACAGAAGGAAGCACTGAGTGATGTATAGTCTAAGTCAAGTCTAGTAAGACGGCCCATTAAGTAGCACAGGCCTTTCTGGGCTTTCCCTGGACCTAACATTTCACACTCTCTTCCTATTATGAGAATTAGTAAATCAGCACATACATAGTAATTTCTACGATGTCTGACCTACAGTAGCACTGAACAAATTTTAGCTATGATTTGTACAAAGCACTGTCTTTGATGTTACCAGCACCAACTAGGATTCCTGGACTCAAACAGCTAGATGTAATTCTAAAATATGTAAATAAATCGGGGGCAATGGGACACTGGAAATACAGAGTTAAATCAAATCTATTTTTTAAGTCAGAATTTAATTGGCATCAATCCAAAGTGACACAGAATTACATAACCTTTTTTTTTTTTTTCAAGACAGGGTTTCTCTGTGTAGCTTTGCACCTTTCCTGGATCTCGCTCTGTAGATCAGGCTGGCGTCGAACTCACAAAGATCCGCCTGCCTCTGCCTGAGTGCTGGGATTAAAGGCGTGCACCACCACTGCCCGGCAGAATTACATAACCTTAAAGAAACAGATACTTCCCGAAACAAAGAGGGCTTGAGCAGACCTTAGGACGGTGAGTATTTCAACAAGTAGAGAGTCAGGAAAGTAAGGTCTCCAAGAGGCTATGGAAGGAAAGAAAAAGAAGCAGGGTATTTGGGAAATGCTAACCTAAAGGACAGACTGAGACCAAATGAGATCCTAATGTGGAGGATCTGAACGGTAGACTTACAAGTATCTATTTCCTTGATGAGCAAAAGAGCCACTATCTATTTTTGAGCAAAAATGACGTAACCAGAAATGTGGGTGTCTCAAAATAATAGTAAGACTGTCATTATACATAAGGAAAGTATCTTGGACACAGCATACTGTAAAGTAAGAAAGGAAACAAGGCAGAGCCTAATACCAGAGAGGTAACATATGATGAGGATCTGAACATGGACAGTAGGAACGGAAAAGTAGAGATAAATGACAATTAAATTAACAGGTAAAAAAAATGAGCTATGAGAATTATCACATAATTAAATATGAGAACTAAGGAGGAAGAAGTCAAAAGTCTTCCCTGGAATCTTATGTAGTGTGTGTAAACAGTTTACTCACTGAATTTTGCCCAGTACCCAGCCCACAGTAACATTCAATGAAATGTCTGAATGAACTCAGGAGACAGAGACAGGTGGATCTCTGAGTTTGAGGCCAGCCTGGTCTGTAGAGTACATTCCAGAACAGATAGAGCTACACAGAGAAACCCTGTCTAGAAAAAACAAAACAAAAAAAAAACAAATGTTTAAAATGAAAATCTCAATATTTCTCACCCGTATTGTTTGGTCATCAGAAGCTGTCAAAAATGATGACCCATCAGGAGAAAACATCACACCATGAACCCAACTTAAATGTCCTCTGCAGTCAGCTACCTTTAAATGTGAATCTATATTCCACAACTACAGAACAAACAAAGAACACAGTTTAGTATAACAAGAATACTAAAAATAACAAGAATACTAAAAATAACAAGAACGACTCAGAAATACTATTTCTACAAATAAAGCCCCAAAACACATTATCAAAATTTAAAACTGGCTTATGCATAAGATGACTTATTATAACAACTATATTTTTAATAGTAAATAAACAGAAATAACAAAAATTGCCATGTGGGTATAGCTCAGTTGGTACATCTCATATTTAGTGAACACAAGGCCCTGGGTTCACTCTACAACACACACACACACACACACACACACACACACACACACACACACACATATATTCACACAAAATGTCATGAATATATTGTACATAAGGAAAACATCTTAAAAGCAGCAGGGAGACTAACTGAATATATTATAATTAATCACATAATGGGACACTATGTAAAATGGAATGAGAAAAATACTGCCCCAAATAACTAAGCTCTATGATATACTGTTAACAGGAAAAAAAATGAAGAACATATATTACCTTTTATTTAAGAATTAGATGCTGAGGATGTGGTTTGTTTGGTAAAGTGTTTGCCTAGCACGCACAAAAGCCTTGGGTTCAGTCCCCAACACCATATAAAACCCAACATGATGGCCCAAGGATCAGAAGCTCGGGGTCATCCTTGGCTACATAATAAATTTGAGGCCAGCTTGAGCTACATGAGATCCTGTCTTTAAAAAAAATAGAAAAATAAATATATGGAGCTGGATATAGACAAGCATGTGCGTGCATACAGAAATCTGCTTAGATACGCAGGAAGACGCTGTCTATGAGACAGAAGAATGAGGGAGGGAAGAGGTACCACTGACAGTGAGAGTCCTCTGAAAACAACTTACTATAACGCTTTGAATCTGGAGTCATGCATGTTTTACCTCTTTTAAAATAAATCTGAAAATAACAGGATGAACACAGCAGCTTCCATATAAGGATCATTTCCATCTAATACCGTCATCCAACCTTCATGTGAACTGGCTGCCAAACCCTACCGTAAACGAGCACGCTAACTGTAGCAGGAACACATTGCTCTTCTTGTCCATGCTTATTACAAACTCTTGAGTCTGCCGCCATCCCGGCTGCATGTGTCCTGGGTTCTGCTGTCCTTCCTCAAATACACTCCAGGCTAATGAAGAACCACGTGTGTCTGAGTTCCTCTCACTACACTCTGAATTACAGACCTACTCTATGATTTCAGAATTAGCATGGACGAAACAAGTACTTCATCACATGGCCAACGGTTTTCACTGGCTGAAAAGCCTGCCTTATCTCTAGAGTCCCAGCTGGAAAATGCAGCCATAAAGGACAGAAATTAAAGCAATCCCACAACTGAACTCTCAAGAATCGCTCCTCCCCCCTCTTCACTCTCCCTCGTCTGTCACCTGGAGCTTCCCCGGCAAAGCCTTACTTTTCAAGAAGGAAGACAGTCATTGTTTCCTGGAGCTTCCTAAGAATGATGGAGGGGGGCTGGAGAGATGGCTCAGAGGTTAAGAGCACTGGCTGCTCTTCCAGAGGTCCTGAGTTCAATTCCCAGCAACTACATGGTGGCTCACAACCATCTACAATGAGATCTGGTGCCCTCTTCTGGCCTGCAGGGACACATGCAGGCAGAACACTGTATACATAATAAATTAAAAAATGATTAAAAAAAAAAAAAAGAATGATGGAGGTAAGGATCTTAGAAATGATAGGGAAGGGGCGTTGGTGGCGCACGCCTTTAATCCCAGCACTCGGGAGGCAGAGGCAGGAGGATCTCTGTGAGTTCGAGGCCAGCCTGGGCTACCAAGTGAGCTCCAGGAAAGGCGCAAAGCTACACAGAGAAACCCTGTCTCGAAAAACCAAAAAAAAAAAAAAAGAAATGACAGGGAAGGCTGACTATGAAACTCACCAGGAAGTACAAGATTGCAAACATAAAGGAGTAATTTATAAGCATTACTTTATTTGTGCTGGGCAGTAACAATGCTATCTTAGCCAATCAGATATATGATTTTCATCTTTCCCTACTCAAATTATCGAGGAATCTGAATTACCTCATTTATTTTGAAAAGATTAGCGTCTGGGGCTGGGGAGATGGCTCAGTGGGTTAGAATGCGTGCTCTGCAAACATGAGAGCCTGACTTTGGAACCCCACACCATGGAAAAGGCAGACAAATGTGTATGAAGCCAGCACCAAGGAGTAGAGACAGACAGACCTAGAGAGCTCCCTGACCAGCCAGTCTCATCGAAACAGCGAGCTTTCAGTGACAGACTGTCTCAGCGCAGTAAGGAGGTGGGTGACAGAGGACGATGTTGCCACACATGTATACCAAACAGACATGCAAGAACACAGTCTGTGTCTATACTGCTTATGAGATACCACGTCTATACTATTTAAGAATTGCGTATGTCATCAAAGTATATGATATACATGTATGAAAATTAACATAGCCTATTATTTTAAACAATTTTAAATAAATTATATTAACATTATTTTATATGCCGATTTTAAAACATTCAGAGACTAGGGTCAGGGTCCAGTGATAAGAGCACTTTTCTGTGCAAGCATGAGGACCCAGGTTCAAATCCCCAGCACCACATCAAAAGCCAAGCATGGCTGTGTGTGCCTGCCATCCCAACATTTAGGAGTGATGACAGGAGAATCCCAAAGCTCCATGGCCAGCCACCAGCCAGTGAGAGATCCTTTCTTAAAGAAATAAAGAGAAAAGGGAGTAAGGCCTCTATATGTGCTTGAACAGATGTGTTCTCTCTCTCTCTCTCTCTCTCTCTCTCTCTCTCTCTCTCTCTCTCTCTCTCTCTCTCTCACACACACACACACACACACACACACACACACACACACACACACAC
>CABHPR010131881.1:0-25323 GCA_902168415.1 Peromyscus melanophrys
TTAGATTATGGGTATCTTCATCCCCAAAGAGGACCAGATTTGTGTGAAAGTCTTGGGTTTGTTTATGTTGGCTTTTCTCTATGGGTAGGTAGTAGAATAGCAAGGCATGAGACTTTTATTTCTGTGGGTTATTTCTACTCATGTGAGGCTTCCCTTTTCTCTCAGGACTTGACAAAAGTCAGTTTGCTTTAGGACAAGACATGGATCAAGAGCATCTGTTTGCACATGCCTTTGCCTAGAGGGGGTTATTAGCAAAGGAATTTTTTTTCTGTAATCATGGCCGTGGTTAGCAGAGAATTGTTTCTTAATTGTGGGCTAGGATAACTAGTGTACTGTGTTGTTGTTGCCTGTGACTGTGCCTAGAGGCAATGAAATGGACACCTCTTTTATAAATAAAAGAAAAGCAAAATCAAAACAAGACTGTCAGATGCTCACCATGCAAAAACTCTAAATGGACAAGATGGCTGCTGCCTAGAAGAGCATTAGCTATTCCTTTTCCATGCTTCCATGTGCTGCCCTAAAACACTGGGAGCCTGAAGCAATGGCACGAGGAAGAGCATCCTTTTCTTCTTTTCCTTTTACTATCTTGGAATAAGACTAGGCCAGGGGATGGAGACTGTGCTCACCTGTCTCGACTTTGGAGTGGTCCATCCGGTCAGTGACTTTCTCTTGGCGGATGAGGTAATCTACAATCTGCACTCCAATTGGTGGCTCTGAATGCTCCCACTCCAGGACCACGAGGGTGCTGCTGGGTTCATGCACTGTGGAAAGTCTCAGCCTGAGAGCAGAAAAGAAGGACCATGAAACGGGGACCCAGTGGAACCTGAACCACTCTTTGGTTACTGTCTCAATTGTCACAGTACAGACTCTCTCAGAGTACTAGTCTCTCTCACTAGATGCTAAAGTTCCCGAAGACTTAAGCAGTTTGTATTTGAATCTTATGAATGAATAAATAAGGAAAGGAGTGAAGATCAATGGTTGTCTACCTAGTACATGTGTTTGGGAGTTGGGCTTTACTGATGGGTCTCTTTTATATAGTTTGAAATATAATTTCTGGCTTTTCTCTTGGGGAATACTAAACAAATCCTGTGCAATGTGTGCTTCAAAGCCCATTGAACGTGGTGTCCAAGAGAATCTTGCATTAATAAAGGTACAGTTAGTTTAAGCTCCATAACCACCAGGATCTGGTGGGCCCTGACCCCCCTCCTCGTTCTGATATGTCTCTTTCTCCAGTCCATCTGCTGACTGAACCTCAGAACAGGCTCATCTTAGAAGAAGAAAGGCTGAAAGGAGAAAATTGGCCACGTGCTATTCTCTTGGGGGGGTGATGTCCTGAGTCTCCTGCTTAGGACCTGACGTCAGTTTCTGTGTATCCTTTTGGGTGCCTCTGAACCCTGGCTCCTGTTTCAGTCCCAGTTTGTCTTGATTTTCAGTTCACAGCCGCTTCATCCTTTTCAAGTTGTCTCTTGACCACTGCTTTGCCCTGCTATCTCACACCCCTCTGCACATTGGAGAGAGTCAGTAACCAGCGCTGATGCTCACCAGTGTGGCTCTCCTGACTGCTCAAATGCTATCAATTTGCTTCCTTGTTCTGACTTCTTGTATATGGCTAATGTTTCCTTCCTGCTTCCAATTCCTCGTTTCTCTCCAGACCACTAAACTGTGAGGGTTTCCCAGGTTATGCTCACTCTAGTCTCCCTCTCTCACAATATCCCTAGCATTCACCCACGTCCTTGTCCTTGGTCCCTCCATCTCAGAACTGTCTGCAGCCCTGGCCTTCCCACCTTCTACCCAACTCACAAGGTGCCTCTCATGGTCTCAAGACCAAAGGATGAAAGAGCAGAGCTGGATCACATCAAACAACCTGAAACGTCCAGTTTCAACTCAACAAATCTGTTCATGGTATTTGTTGGTTGCAAGGTTGTGCAGTGGTACACAAACCCATCCCAGTCCTTCTTTTCTGCAATTTCATAAGTATCAGAAACACACAATTATGAATGTGATAAAACTTTAGCATGAAATCACGGGATGCTGTTTGGGGAACAGGAAGCAGTTCAACTAGTAGGAAAATAATAGGAAACACATGGTCATCTGCTAGTGGCTACTATGAAGGAGTGCATAGTTTGCATATGACATTAGGATGGAAGAGACCCAAAACAGTGCGGATATTGACAAATTCATTAATTAGAGTCATATGCAGAATGCTATTTTGAAGAAAAAGAACATTAGGAGGCTTAAGTTAGTAACTAAGCTTTCTGAGAACTCAGATTCTGTGAAAATAGGAACCAAGGCCAGCCCCTGTTGAGAAATAGAAGTGTGTATGATTTACGTGGACTTATGTAAAAGTACAGTACATTACTATTTCCAACTACCAATTAAAGCACAAAAAATTAAGATCTGTTACTGACGAGAAAAGGGCAGTTTTAATAGACATTTCCCATGTATGATACCCAGCTCAGCTTGATCTTTAATTATCACATTTAGTTAATGCATGTTTAGAGGTGAAATAAGCCTTAGGACATCATGGCTTGATCTTGTCTCCCTCCATTCCATGATTTCCATGTTATTGGGTTGCTTTCTTACCTGTTGCGTTTGGTGTAATAGCACTGGATTCTCTTAGTGGTTCCTTTTCTACCACAAGGAAATGGCTTTTACTAATTAGGAACTGGTTTTCATTTTGATTCAGATAGCCAAGTATTGACTACAAGGAGCAAGGAGCCAATGGCTGGAGTATTTAAAGGTACCTACACAGAGAATAAACTGGCTTCCACTGATGATCTGTTGGTAGGCATTACCCTCTTCCTCAGTTCTGTCTCTCCAACATCTACCCTACCTTGCGGACAGGTCAGAGGACAGCCTCCACCAGGAGATTCCTGCCTACAGTCCAGTGTTCTTTGTAACTAGTCCTCTAGCTACCGCAGGTCTTGACTCACTTTGGGCTTTCCTGGCCTTATGAACCTATGGGGTCATGTGACACCCACCACCTTGTCCTACCAGCACTGTTTCATAGAAATAACATTTTGTGCCTTAACCACTGAGGAAGACACTTCACTATAGGACAACCTGAATTCCTACATTGGCCCTGGGCTCCTCATCTTGGTCAGTTCTATTTAAGCTTCCCATGAAGGGTTAGGAATTTGGATGTGTTCATTCTTAGCCACCTCTGAAGCACCTCATGCTATCCCTTCAATACAGACATTCCCTCATGTCCATCCCGGGCCTCTGCCCTTCAAAGTGTGCGTCGCTTACAGAGCACCCATCCTCAAAGCTGTGACTCTGTCTACCATTTTTCTGAGATTGACTGAAATCTTGTTATCTCTAGGTTTTATTTCTTTCACAGAGCTCTACCTGTCTCTCGGCCTACTGAATTATTTACACAATTATCCCTCGATAGCTCAAGGACAAGCTCAAATGAGATTGGCTGTCTCCTCAACTCTGCACACCTCCTGATAGGTCCCTTCTCAGCTACAGTTCATCCTCACAGTTAACAGACATCTTGCCCTGTTGGTTCTACCCAAAATCATTTCAATTTCATGCTCTCTGGTATTATAGTTGCTCTGAGTCATGATTTGCTTCTTGCTCTGTAACTTTGGAAAAATTCAGTCCTCTTGAAGTCATCTCCTTGTCCATTAATTGATGGTGTGGCAATGAGAGTGTTTACCTACTCCATGTAGTGTCTGGCACCCAGGAAGTCTTTGAGACATGGTAGTGTTGTTAGTCTTATTAAGTCCTCAGTATAGACCTAAAGTTCCCCCATAGCAATGATACTGCTACTCGTATGACCTTCTAACCATACTGTCTTGCTTTGTCTTCCATATGGAAGATGTTTAATTGCTATTTGCTCCATAAAGTCTTTATTGTCGCCCAAACACAGGCTCAATGAACAGCTCTTCACATTTTAAAAATGTGAAGATTTTTCACACTACTTCCATTAAACAGCTTGTGTGCCTGCTCCTTCTATTATACTGAAAGTTCCCAGTGGTGGGAACCACATTTTTCTTTCCAATCCCCAGCACTCAGGCTATTATAGTGAGACTAATATCTACTTGATTCTATTTTTGCATAATGATGCCGAGGCATACATGCAGGAGAGGGGCATGGAAAGGGAACCATACACAGGCTGTGGGAGGGGCGCACAGGTAGGGAGTCCATCAGCTCCAAAAGCAGTAGAGTCACATCGACACCAGTCCTCGATGACATCTCCAGTCCCCGAACACCAGAGAGAGCTCATAGTGGCTTCCTGTAAGAGCTGAACGAAAAAGCAAAGGGTAAGTATTAGGGAACCATGGCTGGCTGGCCATTAGCAAGAGACCTAGCATCAGGGTTCTATGTGATCTTAAATCGCTTTCAGAGACAAGGCTGTATGAACATAATATCACCATTCTTTAGTTTGAAACTGTGTCACAGAAGATGGAATCTAGGATAACCACAGCCTTGTAGGACACCTGGGGTGTCCCTCTCTTGTTAGTGTAATAATTCATGTCTATAGTTAAGAGTTGTCACCTTAAAACCAAATGTGGTGGCACATGCCTATAATCCCAGCACTTGGAGGCAGGAGGATCAGAAGTTAGAGGTCAGTTAGATACAAGTTTGAGGCCTGTCCTGGCTAGAAATCCTGTCTCTAAATAAATAAATAGATAGATAGATAGATAGATAGATAGATAGATAGATAGATAGATAAGTAAATAAATAAATAAATAAATAAATAAATAAATAAATAAATAAATAAGTAGCTTTCACTTTGAAAGAAAGTGAGTTTCCACCCTCTGCCTCCCCGTCATTGCACTCTATCACACCTCATACTGTGGGCTCCAGTAACAGTGACATCTTACCACACATCTCTGGGTGGCCTGTCTTTGCTATTCTTCCCTCTACCCAGAGGTGCTTTGCCCTTCTTCAAATGCCTCTCTGTGCATCCTACCTGCCCTGTTCATCCTGCTCTAGTCCTTCATGGTCCCTCAGCCTGCTTTGGGATCCACTTTGCATATGCATGTGTTTCTGCTTTGGGCTGTAGGTAGGCATTAAGTATCTTCCTTAGACTGTGAATAAGAGAAGCTGTGTAATACAAAGGCTAAATTCTGAGTCTACATCAGTCTTCTGTGGATGAGAACCTCAGCTTTGTCAATCATTGTCTGTGACCTTGGACAAGTTACACAAACTCAGTTTCCTCGCTGATAAAAATATCACTTTCCTAGTAGGGATGTTGTGACAATTAAATGAAACCGTCTATGCCAAGTGACATAATCTATGCTTCACACCTGATACACATTATTGTTTTTGAATGACAGGGTTGAGTCTTACGTAGAACCTCATAAAAACTACAGTCTTGCATAGTTCTTCACATAAAGTAAGTTCATGAGATGTTTGCTGTGGAATAAAAAACAACAACAACAAAAATAAACCAAACAACCAAAGTTAAAATCAGACCAAAGAGGCAACAGCACTTATGACAGGGGCAATTCTCTGGAGAGAGAGCAGACCCTGGCTAATGATGGCCTCTCAGAGGGCTCTTGCTCCCTCAACTCAGATAATCCAAGGGTAAAGTTTCCAGGTCAGCTGAGCTCAGAGCTGCATCTCTGAGGCATGCCACAGCTTCAGCCTCAGCTTTCTTACGATTTTATGATTTTCTCATCTCTGTTCCAGTGCCTCTTGTCCACATTGGTAAGTTATGGGGAGGGAGAACAGTTGTCCTGTAGACTAAAAAATTGCAAGCACAAGGACATTGGGAAAGGGAATGGATGGAGAGGAGAAGAAAGGAAGGGGAGAAGGAAAAGGCTACAACTCCACAAATATCTATACGAAGAGTCAGTCATCTACGTCTCGTTCTTTCAGAGTTTAGCATTGGTTACTTAAGGTTATGAGCTGGAACAAGGGTCAACTGACTTCCTCTCCAGACTGAGAGTCTTTTAGAAGCAAGGACTGATTCCCAGTCATAATTATGAAGTGTATAGTTTCTAATTAATAAGGCCCCTTTGGATACTAACTCTTGGATAGATGAATTACAGTGAAGGACTCTGGGAGTGATAGTTAGGTACTTGCTCAGGGTCACAGGTAGTGAATGAGGCAGTGCCAGGGACTGAACCCAGCATGGCTCACTGGACATCCCAGGTTCCTCCCAATGTGTATGCTTAATTAACATCGAATCCACCAGCAAGTCACTCACTTTATGCTTTTCTGACTGAAAGTCAAATCAAAAGGTGAACATTTGAAAACTAGGAAAACAAACTCTTTGAGATAGACAGAATAAAAGTAAAGCTGTGCCTTCTGTTTGACGGTGTCTTCAGTCAACAACTGTTTGATAACCATCTACAAGGGGCCATTTCCTGTGCTAAGCATGAAGGACCCAATGACGCAGAAGAAGAGACATATGGCCCCGGTCTGCATAAATGCTGCAGCCAGCTAATAAACAAGCAAACTGGATTCATGTAAATATCCGAATTCCACAATTGTGTTGAGGGATCTGAATGAAAAGGTGGGACCCTGCGGATGCACAGAGCAGCAGGCGGCTGCAAACAAGTGGAATCCTTCATTTGGGGGGAAGTGGATGGAACTGGAGGAGAACATGTGACGTGAAATAAACGAGATGAAGACACGGGTGTACGGCTTCTCTCATACATGGAAAGGCCGAGAGAAGTGACCTGGGAACACAAGAGGAAATGTTAAGCGAAGGGAAAGGGGCAAAGGGGCTGGGGGAGGGAGGGAAAGGAGGCAGCATGGAGGCTGAATGTAATTAAGTACAATGTAAGCTCGTATGGAAATGTCACAGTGAGACACATGAAATTGTATTTATACATATTAATGATTTTATTTTTTAAAGTTATCTGGTCACAAAAATTGTAGTAGTTTAAGTAGAAAATCTAGCATTAAGAAGACTGGACCCTTGCTGACACTGGACGTCTAAAACCAACTAGAAATACCAACCTGTCTATAAGAGACACAGTTAGGGCAAAGAAGTTCTTTGCAAGTGCCAGGGAGGCAGGACTTGATTACAGATGGTCTGTAAGGAGAGGTTCCATCTCAAGAACAATGATAAACCAGTATAATGTTTTAAACATGGAGCATGATCAGATTTTTAATATAGAAAGTATGGCAAGGTACACATGATATAATTATTTTAAATGTCATTTCTTCAAAAGTTTTAACTCTCCACCTTTGATCCACACCATTCCACGAGAGTTCCTGCTCTCCGAATCCTGGGCTGCATCTAACTGCAATAGGTCGGATGAGGGTATATTGTGGTTTGGATATGAAATGTCCTCTCCTGGAGGCTTGGTCCAAGGTATTGATACCACTGAGAAGTGAAGGAAGACACTGATTTCATCCACGTATTAGTATACTGGTTGATACATAACTTAATGGCATCAGCAAGTAAGCTCTAGAAGGAAGACTTAGGTCACCTGCTTTTGGAGGTTATATATTAGTCTTGGAGTAGTCTTCTTGAATTCTCTTTGCTTTCCAGCTGCCATGGGGTGAGAAGGTTCCTATGCCATGCACCCGTACTATCACGATCTACCTCACCACAGGCCCATAGCAACAGGGCTGGGCAACTGTGGACTGAAATCTGAAGAACTGAAAGATATTCCTTTCTTTTAAGTAGAGTATATCCAGTATTTTGTCACAGTGATGAAAGCTGACTAACATAAAATAGAAAAGAAGACTCAAAATGAAACCCCTTGAGCTTCCTTGAAAAGGAAGAGAAATGGAAAGCCCACTTTTCTAAATACCTGCAATTTGCCATTCCATGCACTTCCTGGGGAATCCATACTTGTTAATATATTTAATAGAGTCTAGAAAAAAATCCAATGCTGGCTGTTGTTTTTATTAAAGAAGAAAAATGTGCATTTTCAATCCAGGTTTATCAACAGAATATTTCGTTCATTTATCCATCCGTTCATTTATTTATTTAGCAAAGCATCAACTATGCACCAACCCAGGAATTCTGTAGAAGACAAAGCATAGTCTAGAGTGAAGCAAATAATCAAACAACAACTATGACCATAGGAGATGCATGCTTGAAGATGTGTACACATACAGTGGGGGTTCCATGAAGGACTCTGAGTTGGCCCGGGAACACAAAGGAGGGGACCTTCAGAGCTAGTGGTGTTTGATCTGAACCATGGCATGACAGCAGGAGTTTTCCAGTGGCCTAAATGGGACAGAGTACATTCTTGGTACAGAGACTTGGGAGTCTGAAAGACTGAATTCATGAAAGAAAATGTACTATGTTTGAGGAGGCACAAAAGTTAAATTTTGGTATATACTACTAACAACCTAACCATTTAAGTGAAGACAGATTGGATCATGAGCTACTTTGTAAAGATGTGCTAAGAATTCTAAATTGTACGCAATCTGAAGAACTGTTAAGTTACTTTGATGCAATATGGCCAGAAGTCCATATTATACAGTAATTTCAGGTGTTTTAATAAAAGGACCAACAAGAAAATGGCTGCAATAAATTGTTTGATATAACAATCAAGAGTTAGATTGTGACAGGGGTTCCAGATAAGAGAACAGATACAGGATATAACTCTTGCTTTTGATGATGGAAAAGATACAGAGGATGACCAGGACACTGGTGCCATTTAATGAGATGGGGACATAAGTAGTATAGATTTGAGATGCAAAGTAATGACCTAAAGTTTGCTGGGTTGTTTAAATAGTTTAACCTATTTGTTTATCATAATCAAAGGTTTCATTGAAGTATGTCATCCGAGGTGATCTAGTCCAACAAAAGAACAAAGAGGATCGATAGAAAATGAACCCACACGTTGGAGGGGAAGGTGAAAACCGACACAGGGTCACCGGCGCCATGCTGAGCCCCTGTCCAACATCTCCCCTGTCTATATTCTCTGGTGGAAAGTGAAAATTAGGAGGAAACACAAGAGTTACAGAGGGGATGACAAAGGTACAATGTGTCACACAAAGAAAAGAGGAGACTCTCCTGAGAGTGAGAAAACTCCATCTTAGACTAGCTTGTCAGCATTTAGAAACTAAAGGGTTTAACACAGGGCCAGCTGGACAGTGTCTTTCCACCCCTCTGTGAAACCTGGTACAGGGAAATGGGGCTACTGAAGTTGAACTTCCTTAGGCATCCTGGTTTTCACTGATAGCCCCCAAGTCCTTTGTCTCCCACCGAGCTCTTCTCTCTTCTGTAGCTTTGTGCACCTAATTCAGAGAACGCCCCTGCTGAGCCCAGACCCCACTGTACCCAGACAGATGACACAGGAAGTGTTTGGTCATCAGCCACAGAACCCTGAGGGAGTACCATGTTAGGTGGACAAGGGTAGGGCAGCCGCTGGTTTAACACCAGCACACCTTTGGTGGCCAGTAACAGCAGCACACCTTTGGGTGTCCCGTGAACCAAGCCATTCCTTCTTTCTTCAAGTCCCTCTCTCCCAATCCTCTTGCCACAATCCCATAACCATCTCTCAGATTCAGGATGAATATGCAGGCCAGCAGGAACCATTTGTCTTTTGGTTCCTGTGGGGAAAAAACCTGTATTTTCAAACACTCGTTGAAATGTCTACGGAAGAGGTGGGTAGATGAGAGAAACACACATGCAAAATCCCTCCTGTGGGTCTGAGTAACACCTAAGGAACCAACTGCAACACACCAGGTGTCTCTTCAAAGAGAGAAAAGGAAGCAATTATCACCCCACCTGGATGGGCATCCCTCGCAGTCAGGCAAGCAGTTCACTGCTGCAGCGCACTCCCAGCTGCCTTGGAGATAAGCTCAGGAATGGCACACTTGGAGCTTCTCTAGTTCAAGTTTGGAATGGCCGGTGTCTTTGTGTGTGTGTGTGTGGGGGGGGGTTGCTTACTCTATTCTGTACATTGGAGGAGGCAAGGAGGCTAGAGAATGAGCTGTCCCTGTCTATGCTCCTCCTATCCTGTCTGGATCTCTACGAGTTCAAAGCCACCCTGAACTATATGCAATTGACTCAGTCTAAGGGAGAAATAGATCTAGACAGTGGTGACACACACCTTTAATCCCAGCACTTGAGATCTCACACCTTTAATCCCAGTATGTGGGAAGCACACATGCCATTAACCCCCAGCACTAGGAAGTAAGTAATATGGTGAGCAGAGAAAGGTATATAAGATGTGAGGAGACAGGGACTAAAGCCTTTTTGGCTGAGGAAGCTCATTGGGCTAGAGGCCTATCGGCTGAGGCCTTTCCGGCTGAGGAGTTGGTGAGGTAAGAGGTGGTGGCTGTGGCTTGCTCTGCTTCTCTGATCTTTCAGCTTTCACCCCAATGTCTGGTACCAGGTTTTTTATTTAAAGCCCATTTAACATTCATGTTACAGGGGAGCCAGCCCATCTCCTCAAGTGAGAGATAGAGATGGTTGTCCTCCTTACAACCATGCCCCCTTTGGAAAGGGTATGACAATGACTTTGGTAACTGCAAACCACGTGCCTCTCTACCTATCTCCTTCCAGTCTTCTTTGCGCAGACTCTACAAGTGCTCGGTTGCGCTTCCTGAGTCACATTGCTGTGGGTATTATGGAAAGCATTGATTTGATGCGACTTAATATACAACCATGCAAATCTAAACACACTAGGCGCTGCTCTTAGCTGAACAAAAAGATTCTCCACTCTCAATCGCAGTGTGGAGCAAGTTCTCTGTTTTTGGTACCTTCCGGAGCCAAGTATCTCAGCCCTCTTACCCTCTGGGTCTGATTATTGGTCACCAGTTCATAGATGGGGGATGCTCTGGTCACTTCAAGCAGAACTGGCTCAGCAGGGGTTTCAGGACTGGACGTCACATGACACAAAGGACAAGATGGGGGACATCGTCCCTTGCTCTGGCACTCCATTCGGACTCCAGCTGCCATACGCTTGGTGCCAGAGTCTGACAGGCTAGCGATGTATTCTGGGAATGTCAGCACCTTGGGATCTCTTTCCCGCTCCTCCGACTCATCAGATGGAGAGTTGCCTGCCAGACACAAAGGAAAAAGAAAGAGTGAGGGGGGCCAGAGAGCAAGGACTGCCGTGACTTGGTGGCTCCCGAATTCTGAGGTCTAACACTGAGGAGTTAAAGAGTGCCACCGAGGGAGTAAAATTGTGATTTTGTCATTCCACTTAATTAGGGGCCCACATCTTCCCAGTGACATACAGAGTTGGAAATGGCCTTTCGAGTATGAGAATGGGTTGTTTCTTTTCTGAGAATAGTTGGCTCCACTGATTCACTCAGAGGGATGTGTCTGTGGTATGTCCATTGCCAAGAATTCAGATAATAGCAACAGTGAATGTTCTATGCCTTGGCTTCTTCCTACCACCTACCTCTAGCATTGTAAAATGAATGAATGACAAAACGTTTTGAAAAATACATGTTCAGTTTCTAACATACACAAAGCACTCATCACCAGTCATAATTCCAACTGAGATTTATGGAGTCCTCCTATAACACTGGGGTTGATTCAAGGTCTTCTTTTTTCCATTACAGAGAGCCTACCATTATACCCATTTCTCATATCGGGGAAGGACAATATCATCAAGGTCACAAATACCTTTGTGAGATTTTTGTATTTGAACCCAATATCTCAATCGAAGGTATTTAGGTCATAGAGCAAAATCAGCATTTATCAGTTGTCTAATTAGCTTATGTGTTGAGCATGCAGAGGGAAGTTTGGCTTTTTCAAAAAGATTTTCACTGTTGTTTTTCACATAGAGGTTAGCTACACAAACTCTTGATCTATTTTTGGGGAGAAACATGAGAAATGCCTACTAGAGAATAATTGTTTGTCCCCCCCACACACACACACAAAAGCCCCATGTATCCTTTCTTCTTTCAGTCCTCATGATTACCCATTTAACTCATTATCTATAGAGGAGTCTGTGGACAGAACCCTCCAGTTTTCTTAAGCTATTTCTGAAAGTTGGTGTCCCAAGCAGGAAATGATTTTGAGGAGACTGCTGTGCCTTTGGAGATGGTAGGGTCACATAGAATGTTCTGGTCTCCTGTGGATGCATTAAGAATGTTGTACTCGATGGGACACACAGTGAACTGGTTGAAAAGCTTTGCAAAAATGGTTCCAGGAGATGATTTGGAAATATGACTCACTGACTTAGAAAAACAAATGATCTTCCTTCTGGGGTGTAGGGAGCTCCTCCATTCCCTCTCTCATTTGCTGTGAAACATGGGCCCATGTGGGGACATGGTGGGGTTCCCGATGCTGTTGGTTCACAAATGAATTACATCATTGCGTGGATGAGACACTTTCACCCACCACTCTTGACCCAGGAGTCCTCCTGTGTGTGAAGGCAAAGGACACGCTCAGCGACTATGGGCAACAGTCTATTTAACATTTGCATTTTACTTAATCATAGAACCAGGATTGAGCTCCAGTGCCTCCTGGATTGTAGAACTGGACAACTGCACACACAGCAAAAGTCAAGGACGATGACATCAACCAGAGCTGGGACTAACCAACCCCAAATCACTTCACCCACAGGCTCACCTTTATACATAGTTCGGCTTCTGAAGCTCAGTCATGGTTCTGCACTTTGTCTTAGGCCGAGAAGGGATGACTAGGAGTATTTGAAGGACCACAGACTAGCCAAGATCTGACCCCCTGTCTTCTGAAGACTGGAGAATGACCAGGTCAAAGTCAGTGGAGGTGGAGTAGGATCTTTGGGCAGTATCTGATGTCTGTGAAAAGTCTTTATGAGGCTGAGAGCCTTTTCATCTGTGGCTTTTAATCACATTATCATCAGAGGCATTTCTGTAGCAAGCCACAACTCTCCTTTGTTGAAAATCCTTTTTTGTATGCTTGGAAATCTACCACTAGATGGCGGTAACGGATCTAAAATAATTACCTTCTGCACTGTGGGACTGCACCACGGAAAATAAAATTTCAGAACCCTAAGTATGGTGTAGGTATCTCAACAATTTTATGGCTCCTTTTTCCTAACACATAATAAAAAAAACTAAGAAGCAAAACGATTACAAATTATATAACTTATAGCTTAAGGAGAAACAGGCGAGAATGAGGATAATTGAAAGCAAACTCACAAGAGAAAATTTAAGAAGAAACTTCCCGAAATATCCTTAATTTTGAGTAAAAGTTACTTAAAAAGGGAAGTAATATACCAAGACATTTCTTTTCCCCTTTAAGCGAACTTCCTAGGTCACTATCTAGAGGAATTGTACCGAAATAACCACCAGGGGGCACTGTAACACGCGTGCCCTGTTATGGAGTTAACTTCCCTGCCCTCCAGCTCGCCATCATTAAAGCTTGTAATTGCTGTAAACATGAGGGGCTGCTCCCCTTGCTGCTGTCTTCTGGCAATGCCAATTAAAATCAAGACTCAGTGAATCCCTGTCAATACCTATCCACTCTCCGTACTTGGCAGGATTAGAGATTACAGAGGATGGCTGAGACAAGGATGTAGGAAAAGAGGAGAGGTACCCTCAAGTGCTCTCGTTTTTTGCTTTTTTAAATTCAGGACCTTATTCTCCATCTTTCCCCCCTCAAATCAGGTCCACATACAAGGTCTCCGCTGGAAGTCAAGGCCGATGTATCTTGCTGGTCCCATGCTCACATGAGATGGAGCTGTCTAGAGAGAGGGCCTGGATTTATACAGAAGCAATGAACAGTGAGTTCCCAAAAGCCATCTATTCAGTCTCCAGCCAAGAATAGACATGTGTGTGAGAGAGATTTTTCAAAGAGAAAATGCATTTTCTATGTGCAGTTAAAGATACAATTGGGAAATACTCCTTAAAATGATGGAGTCCATTGGTGAAAGCCTACATAAATCTCCCTTACCCCAAAGAGAGTGCCACCATTGACTGTAAGTGTATGAATAGTTCAGATCCTAAACTCTTCAGGAGAGTCTGCTCTTTGTTGGTAGAAAGGTGAGAAGAGGGAAAGCCACTTTATTTCCTATGGCCCAGTGGTCTCCTCTTTCTATTGGCTGCTCCTGTTACAGTCCTTGGCAATTCTCTCTATCCTCTGGCACCTAGGTAGAGGCACTCCTGAAATCTGAAGCACTATAATGCTTCTTAGGAAAAGAAATGTATATTTCAGTAAACACACAGTATTTGAACAAAAGACACAATCTACAATTAAGGTCTTGGAAGATGCTGGTTGGCAAATGTGTCCTTTGACAAATCATACCTTTGTGGCCCCTTACCACCTGCTCCAAGGAAGGTCCTCTTGTTTAGCTGTGACACTTAGCTTTCTTAAAGTAGAGGGATATTCAACCTGGAATGTAGTTAACAACCCTAAAACTGCAAAGCATTTTGCAAATACAGTTTGCTATAAATAAGTGCCATTTGCTTTAGGCTAAATCTGTATCCTCCAGCACACAGTGGATGAGTTTCCCCAATAGAATATCATGGTATGAGAATATTGGCATCCTTAATGCTCAGAATCTCACTGTGTATGTGCCCATGGCCTTAGGCATGTACATATTGACCCACCTAAGTTCAGGGACACATTAAGTTGATGGAAGTGACCAACCCATTCTCATGCAGGCTCTGCTCTGCTTGTGCGAATTGACAGGTCGCAAAGGTGAATTGCTTGTTATGAGGTAAATTGGTACAATTCCTGTAGGATTCTGAGGACTGCTTAAAAATCTCTCTCCTGAGTTGGTGCCCAAGGCAATGAGATGCTAATGACATCACAGCTAGAACTACACAGGCAGTTCATTAGGCAGCAAAGAAATCAAATGCAAACTAATCAGATCACAGCTTTGGGGGATAGCTTGGGATGCGCACAAAGAAGGTTGACATGGGCAAAGGACGCACAGCTCAGCAAGATGCACTAGAAGTCTGCCCACCCACAGCCAGGATGCCAGGACACACCCCAACCTTCACCCCTACCTACTGGGTGAGCTGTGATTCCAGCTTATCTAATCCACATCTCCCTCATCTCATGTCTTCCAAGTATAGGAATCCACCCGGCAATGCTATTTACAACCCTAAAATAGGTTCCAGTCAGTCTCCTCGAGTGTTGAGTATCTCTGGAAAGAGTATAAAGCCAGTTGGGACTTGAACTGAACCCTGTAGTCACACCATGATCTCATATTCTCTGAGACTCAAATCCTAACTTGGTGAAAGGAGGTAGAGCACATACATCGAGCACTAACTACTGTGCCAGATGTGAGATAATAGTTGCCTGTAGTCAGCAACCGTTTCTTTCTCACCTTTGAAGTTCCTTTGCCGAGTTATTTTTTTTATCATCTATATTTGTCTATCTATCTGTATCTAGATCTATCACCAGCATCTATATCTATATCTCCATTCTTTGTGTATCCTGTGGTAATTATCCTAAGCTCCAAGCATAGGTGTGAATGATTACGAAATGTCAAGCTTAAAGAATAGAAGCAAAGCATTTGCCAAACAGCTCTCCTGTCTCCGACTAAGTTCTCCAAGAATCAAGTAGAAAATTCAAGGCATTACTGCGGTTGCAGCTGACCCTATCACTTTAGCCAAGGTCTCTCCCATAAGTAGCAAAGCTTTACATACCTGTCAGGACATCGACTTATACACATTACATGACAGGGTTCTCCTAATTGTGGTCACCATCTCCTTCACAGTCTCTCAGCAGCCTCTTCCTTATCTTGAAATCCCAGCTCAGCAGAGAGGACAATTGATTCCCCAGCTGCTCAAACAGCCTGACTCAAATTCCCTATACTTCACTGGCCCCCCTTCCCTCCCTTGCTCCCTCTCAACCCTCCCAAACATTCATTTACACTCTCTTCCCAACCCATATCCTCTTTTCCATGTTCAATACCACATAAGGGAATTATCAGCTGTATGATTTAGGACAGGTTTCATAGCCTTCTAGAGTCTAGAATTCCTTGTGTATAAAGTAGAAATGTCCAGACTGACTCCTCACCAATAAACCTACAATGCAACTGAGTACAATGAACTTTGCCTGTAATACCAGCGCTTGGGAGTCAGAGGCAGGAAGACAGGAAGTTCAGAGTCATCCTTGATTACATGATGATTTCAAGAATCTGTTTCAAAACACAAACAAAACACAAACAAAACACAAACAAACAAATCTGCAAGTCACAAAGTCCATCTTGAGCCGTCCTCAGGACACAGTGGGTGCACTCTCCATTTACTTACTCTGACCATGCTTGTCCACTTACCTTGCTTTGCCTGCTCCATCACCATCACATGCTGAGTGCCATGAAGGGCGAAGTTATGCTTTACTCTCCGGTACAATATCCCATAATACTCAATATGTAACCCGTTCAACAATTCATTACAAAAAGTATTTATTGAATGACAAGAGTGTTTGTTGAATAATAAACTTTTATGATGGATTATATATAAAGTGGTTATACCCTGTCTTCTTCAAGTGCTAACTAGACAGCTGAGCCTTAATTAACTTGGAGCACTGCTGTCCTAGGTTCTTTTGAAATGTTCTAGATTTGTCTGAAATAGAGTGGTTGCCACTACTTTCAGGTAAAAAGAATTGTTTAGAGACAACTTTGTTCCAAAGACTTAGGTAAATGTTGTAGAAATTTCATTCTGCAAAATTTCAAACTGTATCCATGCACATCCATGTGGTTGTTGAGCAATTAATTATTGGGGAGGTGAAGATTTTGACTAGAGAAAGGGAATATCCAGAACAGCCAGATCTGGTGCTGAAGGACAGTGGTTCTCTGTGGTTAGAAAATCTGGGGGAGTTATTTCAAATAATGCCTTAAAGTAACAAAAAGAACAGGACTGATGGCCTAGGCTAGCAGAATGTACCCAAGGACTAGAAGGAAAGGAAAATGCCAATCAAGGAGGAGAAGGGAGTTCTGGGTAGAGCTGGGGAACAGAGTCATTCCAGTCAGACTGGGCCTTGGGCCTCACATGTGCTTCTCCTGCGAAGAGAGAGAGCTGGACTCCAAGAGCTGTCATAAGGAAGGGAGATACCTGGAAACCTGCACTTTCTACAGCTGTCCCAGTCTCAGCCTGCACACAGAGGCCACTCCGGGTTCTCAGCCTCACATCCATCAACACCCAGTAGCTCCAAGTAAGCAATCTTCTTCTTCTTCTTGTAGAATTAAATAATGGACAACATTGGTTCCCATCTGACCAATGTATTCAGAAAACAATCCCAACAAGAAGAGTTTATTTTCTTGTCCTTTCCTACAAATGAATCCTAAAAAGATCCTGTCTTCAGGGTATATGCTTTCTTTTGTTCTAACATTAACATTATTGAACATTTTAGACTTTGTCCTTTGGTATTTCTTTAGGAAATTTCTAGAAATAGCAGGTCTTTGCTATAATTGGATCATGCAGTCAGTCCCTGGAGAGCGGCACCCAAGGGCGAGGTGGAGTGGCTGTCATTAGGTTCCCACTGACCACCTCAAAAAGTGCCAACAGATGGGCTATCCAAGGGAAGATATCTTCCGGAAGGTGGATTTTTGTTTAATTGACACTTAACCAGAAAAAATGCTTACTTTTTCTGCAGTCCTTGTTGACATTTTTCTTTTCTAAAAATGCAGTGTTCCAATTTCCTGCCTGCCTCATAAAGCATTGCCTACCAAACAGAATTAAACCTTTCCCCAAGGTGCCTCCAGGTGATGATTTTGTTCATCAATTATGACTATGCAGATTTGAACGTTGGGAGAGACAGAAATAAAATGGCATCGATGCCCCAATGGCTTTTAAAATTGATAGATAATGCAATGTTATACACTCTTAAAATAATCCCCTCCCCATAGGCTTGTTTCCTAACAAATAAGTGTCTGCTTGAGGTCCCTGGCTAATTAGGTTCACATTAAATGGAGATTTGGTGTAGGTACAGTACTTATTCTTTGCCAAAACTGTTCGTCAGCCTTGGCATGGGAACAGTGAATCCAGTGATCATTGGTCTAAATTCATGAAGCACTCCATATACCTCGTTTGGTCAATGAAAATGACATTGGGTTCAAAGTTCAGTCAAGGAAATTTTATGGAATCTGAATCTACCAAAGAACTATAATACAAATACCAAAGTGGCCTTTAAAAGGAATCTCTGGCCCATCTGCACCCTCCTTTTAAAATCGCAATCTTTGTGTAAAGAAATAAAAGTGAAGCTAACTCAGCCGTCAGCAACTCTTTGAGAATTCCTGGAGATCATCTCTGCACAGCCCATGCAGCTCAGGAGGAGGAAGGCTCAAATCCAAGAATCGCTGGGAAGCCCTAAAGATTTTGCTGCAAAGATAAACTCCCCGACTCAGCTGCAGTGTTAGTCCCCAGTGTGCAAGGAGCTGCCTGATGCTGTGTTGCATGGTCATGGCGCATGTCCAGTGCCCCCCACTTGAAAGTGTTCCAGTCAGCAAATGCACAGGAATAGAAAGAAGCAACAGGAATGATGTCTACCCTCTGTCTAAAACCCTCAAACGATAGTCTAAACTTTCACTAAGATTGACCACAAGAGCAACGCCAGAGAATCTGAGCCTTAACCAGATCATCCGAAAGGGTTTGCTAAAGGCCCACGTGAGGATGGGAAGTGGGAGATTGGGCTGAAATCGCAGTCACTCAGACCCAGAACCCCCTGAAACAGTGTTTCTTTCTTCCTCTCTTTCATTCCCTTCCCACTTTCCTCCACTCATCCCTCTCTCCTGGAAGTAGCTCTACTGGAAGCTTGTACAGGCAAACACAGGAGAGATGCTCAACTGCACTTGATTTTGTGGCTCGGTCTCACTTCCACAGAAGGGACACGCCCAGTGCTTGTCCACAGAGTCCAGTATGATGCTCAGAGAGAGACATCTTGGTCTTGGTTGGCTTGGATTCTAGGACTTTCATGTGCTAGGAATGGAAACTTCAGGGTTATATGATGCTGCTTTTCAGTTGTCTCCCATAGTCTCATTTCTTTCATTTCTAAGTGCCTTTCATGCAAGTCAGAGCTGATCACCCAGGTTTGCTCTCACTGGGTTTTGACTCTCAGTTTTGTAAGCTGTGTTTACAAACTGCCACTTGAGTTCTGGAGGAGAAAGGTGAAAACTGAAGGTACAGTCAGAGCCATGCTCCCTCCGAAGGTTCTAGAGAAATGGCCACCACTGCTTCTTCCTAACTCCCAGAAGATCCCAGTGCTTGTTGGCAGTCCCTCACTTACAAAATTGTCACTCCAGTCTTAGCCTTGGTTGTCACGTGACTCTTTTCTCTGTGATTCTGTGACCAAATCTGCTTCTTCCTCTTATATTCTAGCCATTGGATGTAGGATCGAAACTGAGTTTATGATCATGTCACCTTGGTGTAATTCCTCTTGCAAAGACTATTTCCAAATCAGTTAGCATGATGAGGTCCCAGGTAGGCATGGATTCTAGTCAACCTACCACTGTGTTCCCGCTTTTAACACTGTAAGGTGAGTCCTGTAATGAAGAGCTAGTGAGGTTTCATTTGCCGGCCGGCCGTTTGGGCAGTGGCCACCCCTTGGCTTCCTCTCTCTGGGCTCACAAGCATTGGAAAAAGGAAACAACGCGTTTCTGACTCCTTCAGCCTCCCACTGCCCAGCAGCAGCTGCATACAGCTCCTTGTCAATGTCAAAATAAACCTGACATAGAAATTCAGAGTCACAGTCTTCAGGATGTGCAGAGCTGGGCTGGATTATCCCTGCTGTTTCACCACAGGCAGAGTGGCATGGGTGAGAGAAAGGGGGGGGGGGAGACAGGGCTCAGAGAGAGGCGAAAATGAGGAACACCTGCGGGATTTGCTATTTTCAAATCTCCATTAGCAGGAAGACAAGCGAATGGGTAGGTAGGCATGTTCAGCAGGCTACCGGGAGAGAGCCTCCCATGCACTTGTCTGGAGGTGCAGACATAGGCTGTCCATCCCTATCTCTCTCATATGGGAAGATGAGCTGAGAAAACAAGGACACACCCCTGTAACACTCCCAGGGAAAGCTCTTTCCCAATTTCTGGGTCCTCCTCAAGGAAGAGCCAAGAAAACTGTCAGAAGAAAAGCCCAGAGCAGGGGATGGAAGAAAAAAACATGACCCAGAGAAGCAGAAAGAATCAGAATCCTGCCGCTGAAGGGAGCCTCCAGTCTCAGCTTCCACCTCAGCCAATGTTGAGGCTCCACCCATCGAAAGAATGGAATTAATGATGCTTTCCTTTACCCGCACCACAGCATTATTCTCAGGCAGGGGACCTGCGTGTGCCTTTGGCTCTCCAGCTCAGCAGTCCAGCGCCTGCTTCTTCATGATGCTGGCTGCACTTTGGAGGATCCCTGCCTCTTGATCCCTCCTTGACTCCTTCTCTGTGTGCATCTGCCTCTCTGTCTGTCTTTAAACCTGGACAGGAACACAGGGCAGGGAACTTTTGGAGAGCTCTGAAAGAGGGCAATCCTGATGCAGTAGCATGGATTGCCCTGGCTCCACATTCTAAGAATGTGGCTGCACGTGGTGAATGTGGAGTATGGCTGGGTGAGGACAGCTAACATGAGTTATGTGCAGGTGAGGGTCTCTGTAGTGAACTCAGGTCCATGGTGTGATATTCAAAGCTTCACCAAGATGCTGCAAAGGCTGGTTATAAATATCCTTAACTACCAAATGGTCTAGAAATTTTTAATAAAAATATTATTCAATAATAATACTACTCTAACCGGCAAGGGAATGTTGTAACGGTCTCCATTTTCCTCTGGATACTCATCTAGCTTCTGTTTTTCAAATGAATTTGGATGTTAAATCCTTTTGCTGCCCTGACCAATTTATTCTGCAAATTAACTATATATGACAGAACTTAAAGTCCGTTACCAGTTAGCTCTGCTTCGCTGAAATTTATTCTGTTTCCTTGCCTGCTGGAGCCAGGAGCCCCAATACACTGTGACTCTTGGCGGTGATTTGGGATTCCGCACAATCCTCTCACCTCTTGGTCCTCATCTCTTGAGTTCTAAAAAGTGCTGAGTGGACCAGGCTCTTTTCACCTCTGGGTGACCTGCGCCCTCTGTTCTCGTGTCCTCTGGTCCCTGTGTCTGCCTCTCAGCCTTAATGAAGTTCTCATTATGAGATGCGGCTTTACTCAGGCAGGGCTATAAGCCAAACCAGCAGAGACTCAAGAGCCTCATACTGGTCTTCAGTACCACATGTAAATGGTGGAAGCAGCCAAATGGTATGAGACAAGGAGGCTAATTATGTGGACTGCATGGATGCTAAGCCAGCAGATGGGTATGAAAGCATATTAAGAGGACGTGGTGATGGAGATGATGGAGGGCCATGGTACCATGACAATATACATTAGGAGTTAGCTCAGCTTTTGTTGGGCTGAGGGCAGAGTCGCATTTGCCCTGGGGGAGATAGAATTGCAAGACACTGGGAGATATGGTCCCATGAACAACAGCTGAAGGAGATAGGTTTAGCGGATACAGTGAAGCTTAGCATCCCTTTCTCTAGGCATCTGATGGGCTGTTTCCTAGAAATGAGATTACATGTTTTCTGTGTATTTCCAGAGAACAGAATTCAGTCCTGAGGCAGGAAACCAGAGTGAGGTGAGTTTATTGTGCTTTGGATTTCACTGAGTACCTGGTTGGTGCCAGAAATGGTTCTCAGGGCTTGTGAGAAAAATGCCAGATGCTTAAGGAAATAAAGCTCATTTTATAGTGTCCCTAGGTACATAGAGTGGACAGGAGCATGACAGCGATATGAGAGCTTGTAGTGGAGAAGTAGGAGGCACTTTGGTGTATACAGAGAGGAGAACTGAAATCTATTTCACGGGGGGGGGGGGGGAGATGGACTAAAGGAAGATACCAAACTCCTTGAAGAATGACTTTTGTAATAATATTTCAGTTTGTACAAAGTAGGATGGACAGCCTTGGAGACTGCAAGCTCTTAAGCAGACATAATATTCGTGTAGAAGATGGTGAACCACCTGTCAGGGGTGTCAGAGCACTGTGGGCATTTCAGAATGTGTTTCAGGTCTCCTTAAAAGCTAAAATTAAGCTCACGGTTTGCAAATTAGTGGAGGTGGGAACCTGCATTTTATCAGGCACCTCTTGGGTGATGACTGAGGCAGGCTTCAGGTAACATGTTGAGATTCGTCACTCTAGACAAAGGTAGCATTTTATTAAATATTGCCAGAATACCTTTAAAAATTCTTACAAACATTGATAATAAATAAAAAGGTTAAATTATGGGATAGAGATTTTAGACTTTCAGCAGATTATTGTTTGATGAAAATAAAAAGTTCCATTGTTTATATGGAGCTGTTCTTTAAGCATTTATGCAGAACCCCAACATGTATAGGAGGGCAAGTTTCGGAGTTACTCATAAAACCATAGACCCACTATTTCTGAGAGTTGATCGCTCCCAGAACTGACGAAAAAACGTACCACCGCCATGTTGGGAAGCTAAAATGGGTGGAGCCAGCTGCCACAGCGTCGTCTCAGGCTTAGAAGGCTGCAGTTTAAACCAATAGGTTCACAGTAAGACTGATTCAGATGGAATAGTTTACAACGTATGTAAAAATGTACGTAGGCTTAAAAGAAAAAAAATACATTTATATAAACAAATAGATAGTTTTAAAAAATAAAGTCTTTAAAATAAGCCACATAAAGATGGCTATCACACAGAAAATTTGGATTATGCTCTCTTTCATATTTGTAACTAAAGAAAAACATTTGATTTTAAAAGCTGTTAAATTATGCCAAAATATAAATTTTAGAGGTACCTTGACTTCAAAATTTGGATATAAGGATATGTTGCTTTGGAAAAGAAGTTCTGCTTTTGTTTCCAGAGAAAGCCAGAGGCTATGGATTTGTTCCAGATTAAAATACACCAGGTTTGACCAACCAAGACCCCCTGAAAGGTCTCCGATGACACCATGGCCCAGATGATCCAACATCCAGAACCGTCTCAAGGCAACTGGCTCAGACGATACACCCTCACGGACTACTCCATAATCCTAATATGTTCTTTATGTCCCCATAAGATACAGCGCCCCCCTCCAGCAGGAAGTAGTAAGAAAATCTACGCCCAAATTCCCAAATATACCAATCTGGCTTTGGAGATGGAATGGGCTCACTCCCTCTCTAAACCCAGACATATTCCTAAAATAAAAGGTTAAAAGATTCTTTTGTCCCATATCAGAAGAGCCCTCTGGTATGGGACAGAGAAAAACCAATATTTTTATTTAAAACAGGTTAATTATAAATATGATCTCTTTCTAAAAAAGAAAAGGGGATATGATATAGATATATAGGATATACAGATGATAGGATAAAAGGGTAGATTAATGAATCTACTTTTAAAGAACAACAACTTGTTTAAAATGTTTACATTGGTATAGATTTTAGTTTATGTTTAAAATGTTTTACATTGATATAAATTTTAGTTTATTGATAAAAAATTAAAGTTGATTTTGTTATACTGTGTGTATAGTTCTACTTTTGTTTGAGGTATTATGTTTATGTAACTCATTTAAAATTGTAATGGATAATTAAGAAATAGATTAATAATTAGTCATCTATGATAATCATATTTGTAGCCATGTTAGTTAAGTCTTCTAGGTATACATAGATATATTTCAGATAGATAGGTAATCTTCAAATACTTCAAAGACCTACAGAATATGGCATTTAAAATGTTTTAAAAATTTAGACATTCTAGACAATGAGACATGTCTGCTCCTGGCAACACTGGATATACTTCAGAGGAGGATGGGCATCGAAGACACTCCATATGGAGTTTATCTTCACCTTGGCAAAAACAGCCATTTGGGCAAGAAACTGTTCTTGCCTGGACTGCTTGATCGACTGGACATGCAGGACCCATAGGAAGGTGACCACCGAACTTTGCTTGACAAAATGGTCCTTCAGGTTCCTGCTTTGCAAAAGAAACTGCCAGACATTCTACAGGACACAGAAAAAATGACTGAGATACTCTAGGCCTGTGAGCTGAAAACAGATGCCCCAACTTTACAAGAGAACTTTGAATGACTGTCCAGGCTGTCAGCTATCTCTGTCTACCCTGCAAGACTCCCGAAAGTTGCTTGCATCTTCTCCATTTCTCAGGTAGTATTATATCCTTCTGAGGTCTTTGATGTGGTTGAAGACTAGATAGTTGTAATTTCCTCAGTTATGATAAAAGATAAGTTAGATATAAAACCTTAAACTCATAAATATAAGATAGATAGGATATCTTCTTTAATATTGTAACTGTAATTCTTGCTCGATAATTGTTTTATTATATGTAATTTTACTATGTTAAAGTTAAAACCTTCCTTTTTGAAAAAGAAAAAAAGGGGAAGTGCTGTGGATATCGCTATATGTCAATAAACACTGATTGGCCAATAGCCAGACAGGAACTATAGGCGGGACTAACAGAGAGGAGAATTGAGGAGGAAGGAAGGATAGGGAGACTGGCTGGAGCCACGGCAAGGAGAAGAAAGATGTAAAGTACCGGTAGGCCACGAGCCACGTGGCAAAGTAGAGATTAATAGAAATGGGCTAAATATAAGAGTAAGAGCTAGACAATGATAGGCCTGAGCTAATGGCCAAGCAGTTTAAATAATGTAAGCGTCTGTGTGTTTATTTTGTAAATGGTTTCTGGGACTGGCGGGACTTGGGAGCTGGCGGGACTTGGGAGCTCGAGAGAAATTTTCCAGCAACAGCTCTGTCCTTCAGTAGAAGCTCCCAGGATCAATAAACATGGAAGGCCATGGTCTCTGAGGAGGCCAGACATTCTGGGGTCTTTGAACTTAATCTCCAGGTAGGATTGAGATGGTGTCTCTGATGTCAGTTCTTTTTTAATAATGTTGTAAAAAGTCCCCACATTGAGAGGAAACAAAGTTGGAGGCACAGAGTGAAACTAGAATGGGGTAAAGACTCTACAATCTGACCTCAAAAATGTAATTGGAGAATCCAGCTGTGTGCCTGTAATGACAGGAGGTATTAGAGCTAGACTATGGGCCCAGCTATTCCTGGCTTCCCTACCAGAGACAGAGAACCCCTGTATACACATGGGATGGGGACAAAAGAAGGGAAGGATGGTGTGGAACGTGGGATGTTGTGATTATGGGCTTCCAGGCAAGTTTGAATACATAACATAAAATAAAACGTGGATCAGTGCATCAGAGTATTTGCCGGACAAGCATGAGGGCTTGAGTTCAGATTTCAGCAACCACATAGACAACAGAGTTTGGCCACCTATGTTCACCTACAGCACAAGCATCATAGAGGAAAGAGACCAAGGCATCTCTGGGGCTTGCTGGCCACCAGTTAGGTCAGGCTCAGTGAGAATACCCTGTCTCAAATGAAGATGGCTGTGATATTGTCATGTGGCCTCAGCAGGCATGAACACAGACATGTGTATCTGCCCACACATATGTTCATATACACACACCACAGCAGAGAGAGAGAGAGAGAGAGAGAGAGAGAGAGAGAGAGAGAGAGAGA
>CABHPR010131882.1:0-35187 GCA_902168415.1 Peromyscus melanophrys
TTTTTTTTTTTTTACTGAAAATAGATTTTTTTCATACAATATATTCTGATTATTGTTTCCCCTCCTCCTTTCTTGATGAAGTAAGAAATCAGCTTTGCTCTGAAGATTAATTGATGATAGAGAGACAGAAAGGATATAAAAGAAAAACTGTATAACAAAAAGAGCAAGTGTAACTGGCAGAACATGGGAGAAAAGAATGCTCATTCATTCAACTCCACAGCAAAGTTTGAAAGTGGCAGAGATGATTGGAGGGGCAAGGAAACTAACAGACAAGAAGCTTTTAATATTGAACCTAGGGGATGACTGAGAGCCAAGTATAATTTTAACTACAGAAATAAAAATACCATATTTGAATTTTGGAAATAGTTTTTACACTATGGGGAATACTTGTGAAAGGTAAGACTGGAAACAAGACCAATTAGTAGATTAGAGCAATCATTTATGTGAGAAGAGATGGTGGCTTAGCTAGTGACTTACAGAGGTGCTGAAAAGTGAATATCTACATGAAAAAAAATCTAAGAAATATTATTGATAAGAATAATTACATGATGGGAAGTGAGAGAGGGACAATACTCATGTTAGTCATATTAGAGTGTAGACATCCAGGAAGAAGGGGATCCTGCTCTGTGTTAATGAGGGGATGGGAAACATTGGGGGATACTGAGGTTTGTGTGTGTTGAGAATAAAACAAAAGTGATAGGTATGGTAAGCACCTGGATAGCAGTCAGAAGATCTAAAGACAATTTGGAGTTCAAGTAAAGATTTAGAAGACATAAGCCAATAAGTAGTAACTGAAAACCTTGTAGTGACTGACATTACTAAAAAAAAATTCCAAAGACTTTCTAATCTTCTGATACATATGTATTTTTTTTGCCATGTTTCTCCTTCTAACACAAAGATTTCTTCCTGATATTTTTTTTTTTTTTTGCTGACTTACTTGCTATTCATCTTGGAAACACTGGCATTCAGTGAGGGTCCCATTACCATCTCTTCTTTGTTTCATACACTTGGTTTATTCTTACTAAGCAAAGAAACTGTCAAACCCCACCATGACCATCTCTACCTATTGACAGAGATTCTAAATCTGTTTTACACCATGGACTTCAAACTCACAAAGCCAACTATAAATTATACCACCACATAGATTAGCAATATCATTCATCTTCAATAAATTCACCTATATTCTCCTACTGATTAATGTCATGTCTGTCCATCTAATAACAACTAAGTGACTCTCACATCATTAAGCAACTATAAGAAATATTTACCCATAAAGGATATTCTTTATGTAGTATTCTTCACATTCTGACTTCAAGTGAATTTTCTGAATTTATCTATCAAGCCAATTGGCAGTCACATATACTCCTTGCCTTATTTGTACCTACCAGGTCCTCTGTAGGTGCATACACCAAGTCTTTCCCTGAATAAGCCATACACTTTCTTACTTTAGACTTTCGTCTCAGAGTACCTAGAATAAAAATTTTCACTATTTTGATATAGTTCAAATGAGAGTATTTTCCAAATTATTCTTTTCTCTCTGTATAATTCATGAGTCAAAACTTCTAGTGTAAATATGCAATTAGCATTTTCTAATTTACACATATATTTTCATAAACAAAGACTTTGTATACACACACACTCATGTACACACACACACAGCACCTTAGCTCCTTATTCTTTTAATTTTTGCATCCCAAATTATTCAAACCCTCTCTAAATGTAATCACGCCAAGATGGGAGAACAGTAGTAATGTTTTTGTAATTCCTGTCATATAACATGATATATGCAAGAACGAATATTATCGTATCAAAGGTGTTTAAACAAATCAAATATTTATTCAATTGTGTAATTGAATCATACATCTACAAAGTTCTAGGCCAACTTTTATCTTCTGAAATTCGACCCTGTGACTAAAGAATTTCTACTCTACATTATTATTAAGCAGAAAAAAGGTAAGATAGAGAATATGTCTTGAAAGCAATTTGCCTTGAATTTTCTGGAAGAATTATAGTTTTTGATATGCTGAAAGTACCCTTCATTTTGTCTTTTATAACTGTCAAGCCTCCTAATACAATATAAAATGCTATAAATTATGTGTAACCCTTTGACTCCTCCCTTTTTTCATGTAGGTCATTTGTGTATTATTGTAGAGAATTGACTGAGCCCCCCCAAAAAAAAACAACATGCAGAGCTAAGTTGGATCATGTTGAATAAACATTCCCCTCACCTACTGCTTCTTAATCATAAAATTTATGCTAAATTAGCAAATTGAAACAATGGACAGAGATTTTAATCACAATTTCCTGTCCATAAAAATCACATTGTAGCTATGAAGTAAATTAATACAATAATCTAACACAATTTTATGCATAACTACGGAAATTCCCTTGAAACAAGACATAAAAACAATAAGGTAACAGTGTCACACTTGAGTAGAAAATGAATTAGAATTATCAGAATATAAGAGAAAATACTAAATGTCATAAGTTGGAGAAAAATTGCACTATGGTAGATGATACAAAGGGTTCATTCTTGTTACTTTAAAATTCCATGTAGACTAGTGTTTGAATACATTCAGTATTTAAATATATTCAAATGGCCCAGCTTCAAATTCCTGACCATGACAAGTTATTTAACTGCTCATTGACCTTAACCTTGCTGGCTCTTATTTTTTTCCATTTGCATCACAGTAATCATCAGAGCCATACAGAATTATGAAGAATGAATATGTCACATTCGTTATACACAGTGGAGGAAATGAAGAGAGAAGGTCTAAAAATGTTTGTTTTCAGTTATATCATAAATTCCTATTGTTATTCATAAATTGAATTACTTCCTAAGAGTCAAGAAAACATAAAGGTGTCAGCTATGTTAATGATTAGTGCCATTTCTTTTTTATCATTTATACATATGCAAAATTTTTTAAATCTTGTTGAATGAAAGGAAGAAAGAAAATATGAAGTAGTAGTATAAATTACACCTTCTTTCAGGGAAAAACCCATGAGGCCTCAATCCTACAGGCAACTAAATAATGCTCAAGCCTGGAGAAATAGTCTCCTCTGACACATCAATTGCTTATCCAATACCAAATGATCAGCTCTGAAATCATGTGTACAAGTAACATTATATAGATGGAACAAGTTAAATTTAAGAATATATACATGTATATCAATAATTAATAGAAAAGAGACCATGCATCTGAAGGAGAGCAAGGATGGGTATGTTGGGGGATTGGTTTAAAGGTGGTAAAGGAAGGGAAATAAAATGTAATTATAATATCAAAAATAAAATAATATTAATTTTAAAAATTACACTTCCTTGTGGTCAAAGAATAATATCTTATCTAAGTCATAATATGAATAAAGAATATTTCAATAATACAGTATAGATTATAAAGTGATTCCAAATATATTATTTGAACATGAATATACATGTGGGAATACACATTTTAGGGGTAAAATTTAGTCACTATTGATTAATATAAAGACTTGAAACATATTCTGGTTATATGTCATATGTAAGATCATTTATATTAATTAAAATAATAGTGATAGCACACATCAAAGTAAGTTGAAGATTTCCAATGCAATTTGGAGGTGAAATTAAATACTTGAAAACAGACAGAACTGTTAATTCAATAACTATTTCCACAGTTGAACTCTTAAAATATTTAACTATTATAAAAATAGAAGTGAATTTATATGGTATATATTTTTAATGGGTTGAAAGTTCATTCTTTATAAACAAGGAAAATAATCAGCCACTTATACACATTTATTTACCAATTCCATGTTAACAAGATGCTTTAGAATAAGATAACTAGTCATCTAGCACAGGTACCATATAATATGTGCATACACACATACACACAAACATATATGAAAAAAACTATATGATATGCCATATGCAGTGGCACATACTTCTAATCTCAACACCTGAGAGGCAGAGGCAGGAAGATCATGACATCTTTGAAGTCAGAGCAGGACAGGCTTGGTCACAGAGTAACACTCTGTGTCAATAAAATAATGCAAAACAAAACAATACAACAAAAAAACACATAAGATACATTTACTCAACTACCACTATAAGTAAAAGTCAAGAAACAATTATAGAAAACCTCTGTGTCTCCTCTCCCCGTGTCCACTTAGAAGTGTAGTGAACAAATTCTGTGAATAATGAAGTTTTCTTGTCACCAGCATTCACACCTGTTTCTTTGTACTGGCCTTTCTCCACTCCTAAGTTTAGTAACTCAGTTTTTCTGGCAATCCAGAAGTGATAGGAATTTACTTATTTCAGGAACAACTATCAAGAAGGAAGAGGAGGTGATTGGGGGTGGGAGAGGGGGATGGGGGAGGAGACTGGGATGGGAGGATGTGGATGGGAGGCTGCAGTCACGATGTAAAAGAAAAAGAAAAAAAGGAACAGAAATCTGCAGATGCAAAGCCCCTTGGAGCAGGTGTTGGTGGGATACTGAACCCAAAATGACACATAGGAAAACTTTTTCTGGTCTGTTTTCCCTTCCCTGACACATTTTCCTTATTCCTTCATTTATACTTCTGGGGACCATGTCCCAAAAGACCAATTAAAACACTGTTTGTTTCATTAAGCTTTCTTTCTTTTTATTTTTTAAAAGAGGATCTAACTATAAAGTCCTAATGCTGGGATTACAGGCTTTACTTTACAGGCTGACAATGAGTACACCATCTGCCCTGGTATTTTACCAGGTTTGAAATAATCCAAATTAAACCCACATGAGTACTAGACCTTAATTATGTACTAGAAATGCAGCCTGAGACAAAACTCTTTAGCAACACCAAATTTCTGAAGAACCATAGTAATTATCTTTTAGTTTTGTTTTGGTGAGGTATTCTGTATCAAGGTAGTTTGTATGTATCAAGGGTAGTATGAAGGAAAGACTAAGTGTGAAGAAAATATAAATACAGGTTTCTAGTATTAACCATATATATTTTTTTTTTCAGGAAAAGCTGTGACCAACTTGGTAGATTGCACTATTTTCTCATATCTGTCTTCCTTTTCCTCATTGGCCCTGCCCACCTGTGGGTGGATAAAATCTCCTTATTCACTGAAGTCTCTTTCATCACATGACTGGCTTCTGTGTCGTTAGCATGAGAATATGGCAGTTTTGAGGTAGGGCTTTTTTGAGACAGGGCTATCTTTTGGAGTTCCATTTAATCCTATACTCTCTACATAGCCCAGTCTGGAACTTGCAGTAATAGGTTGTGCATCAGCGGCCAGAGCACTATGATGGCAGGCATGTTACACCAAAGCCAGCTCTGAGCCAAGGCTCTTAAGAAGAATGAAGACTTTTCATTCCTTCTGCCTCTTTCTATTTTGGGCAGTGGGAGATTAAACTTCAAGTAGGCTCTGTTCCCAAGTGTAGAGACACATTAAGTTGAAATAGGTATAAGGAATCATACTATTAACTATCTAAAAGAAATAAATATGAATTTTTAAAGAGCATTCTCTTATAAATCTGATTAGCATAGCAGTTGAATAGTAAATGTTTCTATGTGAATCAAAGCCAATAAACAGAGGACTGCATATGTGCATAAAGTGATGTGTTTTGTAAGTACTATATTTAAAACTAAAAAAGTACTGTCTTTGAACATGTATATTATAGCCTACCTTGATTTTTCTCGGCACAAAGGATTCACAGCTTAAACATTAAAGCAAGCACAGTGTTCTTATACATGGCCAAGTATTAACATAGACAAAATTTGATTTAGAAAATAGGAGAACAGCAAGCAGGTCCTAAAGAAATGCAGTGGATTGTAATAGCAAAAGGCAGTACTGAGACTGCTCATTTAAACCTTGTATTGAAAACCGAAAACAAAGCAGAAATACACTTACAAGTAATCATTCATTTTCACTTCACCAAATATGGAAGTCCTGAGCCAGTGCTTATAAGAGATCAAGCCAAGAAGTATAAATAGAGTAAAAGCCAAACATTTTTCCAACATAAACAGGGGAGATTTTGCAGCCAAGAAAAGAACATTAGACTTAGCTATTGAGGACAGAGTTCAAAAAATCATTACCAAGAGTACAAAGGAATTCCTGGGAGCTAATCAAAGGATGAAAGTGATGTGAGAGCTAATCAGGTTCCAAAGACAACAGAGGATCCAATCTGTGCATCAGAGAAAGTCTGAAGCCACATAATCAATTCTTATTCAGCATAAGTTGCTACTACTGATGACAAGTGGTTAATGTCAATTTCTTCTAAGATTCATAAAAAGCTTTATCTTTTTATCAAGTATATTATGAAATTGGATATAAAGAAACTTCTTTCTTTTCTAATATCAATTAAAGATACTTTCCTTTGTGGTAAAGGATATATACTATCTATATCTTGATTAGAAATATAAATAAATGTGAATTTAGGGTAGCCTATTAGTTAGGTAATTTTTAAAGTCCCTGTCTAGTACCATATGTGAGTCCTTGGGGTAAGTAGTAACACTACAAAAACTTAAAAGCTCCTGAACTAGCTTCATTGGCTGCACCTGGGTATGATTGAAAAACCTTGTGGAAAAATATAATTTAAAATTACAGAGGACATACAAATTACAGTGAAAATCTAGATCTCTCTATCACATATGCCAATTACAAGAGTTAAGTTTGGGAGGAATTGTCCTGATTTACAGTTCTCTAAAATCGACCGCATACTTGACCAAAAAGCAAATCTCAACAGATAAAAAACAATTGGAATAACCTCCTGTGTTCTGTCAGACCACCATGGTTTAAAGTTAGATTTCAACAACAACAAAAACTACAAAAAACCTACAATCTCATGGAAACTGAATAATGATCAACTGAATCACCAATGGGTTAAGGTAGTTTAATTTTATTGAATTATTTATGAGTTTTCTCTTTTTTCATTTCATTATCTATCAAGTGGATATAATCATTGTGGGGATTAAATGAATCATTATCTTCACAGCCTAGATATGATCTAAACAAAAATATATAGAAAACATTATCATGGGGCTAGAGAGATGGCTCAGCAGTTAAGAGTACTGGCTGCTCTTCCAGACGTCCTGAGTTCAATTCCCAGCAACCACATGGTGGCTCACAACTATCTGTACTGAGATCTGGTGCCCCCTTTTGATGTACAGGCACACATGCAGGCAGAACATTGTATACATAATAAAGTCAAAAAAAAGAAAAAAGGAAAAAGGAAACACTATCATTATCTTGTGATTTGTGGGGGGTATACTTTAAGGGACTATAGGACGAACCTTTCAAACATAAACACAAAAGTATATGCGTATATTTTGAGAGTTGCCAATCTTTAATAAAGTCTCAGAGGACTACATGGCTTAAAAATATTGGATGAAAAATAATGGAATTATGCTGAATTTTGCAATATCAATGATCCATGTTTTACCTTTTATAAAGAGAATTTTATTTAATAGCACATGACCCACTTGTGTGTGTGTGTGTGTATGTGTGTGTGTGTGTGTGTGTGTGTGTGTGTGTGTGTTGCTTTGCCTCTGCTCTATTTAAATTCTAGATTCAGAGACATTCTGGCTTTTGTCTCTATTCCCAATGTATTTTTCTTCTCATGGTCTACATTCAATACCTCAAGTTGGAAAGAAACATAGGTATACAATCTAAAGTGATGCCAGAAAGCTGAGATTCCATAGTCACATGGAAAATAGTAGGTTTCCCTCTTTTCTCTCAGGAATTGCTCTTCAGCTGTCAGAGACTAGGCATTTCTATTTTGAGCTTCCTGTGTGGCAATATGCATAGATGCAGTTTCTTATAGCTAATTGTACTTTTTTTTCTGAGAATAGCACGTGATTTTTTGTTTTGGGTTTGTTTTGCTTTGTTTTATTTTTTGTTTGCTTGTTTGTTTTGTCTGACATCCCTTCATGTTAAATATTGACATAACGTTGTACAATTAAGTCTCATCAAGATTTAACCGACTGCTTCAAACTTTGTATGCCCTAGTCACTCATCTACTTTTGCTTAGTTAAAGGAACTCATAAAAGGATCATTCAAATATGGAACTGATCATTCTAACAGCATATAAAAAGCCCATTCCATAGATGAAATGAATCATTCATTTCTGTATAGGCACAGTAAATTCACAGCATGGAAGAAATGGGATGTTTAAAATACAATGTAAAAGTGGCTAAAAAATAACCAGTTTAGCAAAGATCAGTAAAAAGAACCAATACTTGCTAAAAGAAGACTATTGATTGGTAAAGTAATATAAAAGGGAAAAAAAGGTGTGTGCTAACTTGAGTGCTAAATTTAGACAAGTATTCATTGATTAAGACATAAAATTTCTAGAAAAGAATGTTCTTTAGGGATAAAAAATAGTCTGTATGGAGATCTTTCACTATTGAGTAACTGTGAGTCAAAGTAACTGTGGAGTCAAAGTAAAAATTAAATGAATTAGAATCAGTGTGATACAAGATAAAGCAGAAAATGCATTATTGGTCATAATAAAATGCTGATGCCAGTGAATTTTCAAGATAAAATATTATCCAAATTTAAAACCTAGAGAAAACATCAGTATTGGTATCAAGAGCCACAACAATATGATTTTCATGTTTCCTGTTCTTTCTCCCTTATTTTACCTGCATTACACAATTAATTACATTCCCAATTTAGTCATTTAAAATGATAACTGGAGTTTTCCAGGGATTTTAAAACACCATTCATGTAAATTTATTGCTTTGCATAGCCCCAAGGAAATTAAAATCTGTCTTTTTTTCATGAGTTATAAAAGAAGTTATGAAGCTAATTGTTTTTCTAGTTCTAATTCTGTCATGGCATTTTTTATTTTGGTGGTGGATAAGTGTATAAAATACATTTGATAGTGAAAGTGTAAAATCCAGTATTATGATCCACAGATTCAGAACCACTTTTCAAATTATATAGAAGCTCATTAAGATGTGTAGACTTTGGGTCTGGTTCATTTGGGCATGTAATTTTCTTTCTAATTTGCAAACATATTTTATAGTAAAGCATATAAAAAGAAAATGCTAAAACTTACAATTATAACTTGTTTAATAACCTCACAATTAGGAGAAATACTTATTGATAAAATAATAGTGAGATATAGGCGTAGATGATAAAGAACTATATTATGAAGTATTGTTGTTCCATGGGATTTAGGAGGCTCAGATGTCTCCCAATCTGCTAACTAGAGTATCAGGAAAATCAGTGATGTAATTTAAAGGTCTAAAAGTTAGAAGGATAATGTTGTAGACTTCAATGTGGCTGTACAGATGATTATATTAGGAATTATTTTCATAAATTATATTAATCTAGGTAAATAATCACTTCCATAACTTTTGCTATATAATTTTAATTTCCTTTTCAAAAATTATGCATGAAATCTAATTCATTGCCTGGGAAAATAGCTTGGTGGTATAGCATTTGTATAGCATATGAATGCTCCCACATTTGATCCCTAGCATCCCAAGGTAGATTTAACAAATGAGGAGATCAATGAGATAGCTCAGCAGGTAAAGATGCTTACTTCTCAAGCCTGATGATCTCCATTCGATCCCTGGAACTCATATAAGGGCAGAAGAAGAAAATTGATTGCACAAAGCTGTTGTCTGGCCTCCACATGTGCACTGTTAGATGTATGCCCTACTTACTCTTACACACACCCAAAGTCACTCCCACACATACTCCCATGTAAATATTAGTAAATAAAAGATTAAAGATAAAACGTTCATGAAAGTAATAGAAATGAAATTATACAGAACTTTAGCATAGTTTACACTGACTACATTAAATTAAAACATATGGGTACATTTCTATGTTTATGTATACCTATGCATATATATATATATATATTCATGTATATATACACATACATGCTTTTAATAATTTGAGAATTCAGACCTGATATGTAGACTTCGGTCAAATTCTCACTGAATGTATCACTTATGAATTATAATAATAGGGGGATACTAGAAAAATCACTATTTTTTCCTCTGAACACAGGAGAAAGTCTAAAATTGAAATAAAATAGCCCAGAGAGAAAAAGATGTGACAGACAATTCTGGGACATTGCATTTGCCTGGTTCTAGTTATTTCCTAAAGTATAACTATAGTTTGTCCTCACTTTCCTTAAAAATTCATTTTAAATCATAAAACAGACTGAGCCTTCAAAATGAATTCCACACTTGACCAAGCTCTAATTAATATAACACCGAAGTAATAGAGTTTGTTATGTTTCAGTACAGTCAATTTTATTTATTTCCTAAGTTTTTCACTCTTACTTTCAGATAGGCATATATTTTACTTCTTCTTGTGAGGTTGTATAACACTCTATCTGCAACCTCGAGGGACTAAAATATCCCTTAACCTGAAACTACATAGGAAAAAAATTGATGACATTTCTAGCACTTAATTGGTATTTACCTGGCATAAACACAAGAGGCTGTTTTGGTTTGTTCAGTTATCCTTGTCTGCATAGGGCCATTTAAACCCAAATTGGAATTGTCTCTGGGCTACTATCAATGATAATAAGAACTTTAATTCATGCCAATTATAACAATCCACAGCACAGATAGGGGCGACCAAGGAATCCAAGCAGAACCTTCTGTTTGGTTTCATTAAACTCAGACTTAATGAGAAAAAAATATCATTAGCACCAAGAAACTTGTAAGCTTTGTTGGGTTTCTTGCTAAAATTCACTGACTGTGTCTGTGATGGGAACTGTGGTAAAGAATAAAATGCAAATTTCATTTAGTAAAACACACTTGAAGACAAATCCTGAAGGAGAGTATGGGCATTCCTACATAGAAAAGGCAATTGGTGCATAGTGGCTTCCCTTGTTTTATAAAAACCATTGGCAGCACAAAACTTTTAGATTTAATATCAATAATCACATTAACTTGTCATCGATGTCATTCCGTTTGTATATGATATGTTTATAACAAGATGGCCCTGTTGATATATATGTATTTAAAGACAGTCTCCCTGTAATTTTTCTATACAACAAAAATTTTAATGCAAAATGCCAAAGGCAGTTGAATGTCAAAATATGAATATATATTAGTGCTCTTTTTAATGTTTCTATTGTTAAAACTACTATTTTTACATTTTATTTTGCATTATAACATAATATGGAGGGTATTTGAAATCGTACATTTCTAAGTCCCTGTGGTTTGCCAAAGAAGGCAAATATTAATGCATACATGCAAGAGAAGGCAATAATTAATGCATGAAGTTTTAACCTTATTTTCTCAGTTAAATTTATATTGTATCTCATCATTTTGCATTAGTATGAACCTCCAACAATCTCACAGGCATCATTATGAGGAGATAAAAAGGATTTAGAAATAAGTTTGAATCCATGAATAGAATGGTAAGTTTCTCTCCAAGGAATATGAAGGGAAACGTTTACCATAAATATCAACTAAGTAAGAAAGACAACAAATAAAAGTTTACTTTTATTTTCTCTTAATAACATTGTTTTTCTGTCGTTTTAACTCAGGCACAGTGGCTGCACCTTATTCTACTATTATTTCAACCAGCAATTGAGATTACACAGTTACGGCCAAGTAGGAGTTCTCTGCCAGCAGCCCAGCCACTCAGGTCACAGCCTGGCAGGAATTTTGTTCCTGTAGGCACCAGCTCTGCTGCTGCCGCTAAAGGTAACTTTAACTAAATCTCTATCGTATTGTTTATAAATAAGACTGGCGATTCAAAGGCTAGGGTGAAAATCTGCTAGTTCAGAGCAGTTGAGTAGCAACTAGTTAACCTTCTCTCATTGCTGACATCTCCCAAAAAGCCTGTCCTTCAACTTTTCCAAAACAACCAAAGCCACACCACTCAAAATCCCTCCCAACCACTTCTGGTATGTCTATCTCTTTCAGATGCCCTCTGATGCTCTATGATTATTTTCTGTCAACCAGTTGCTGATTCAGCCTCCTAACCCAAAGTTAATTGTTTTAATTAATGCAAATGCAAACTCGGGGTTCACAGTGTGATCGAATATCCTCCAACATATTTCTTTCTGTTTATTGTTGGTCTAGAGCTCAACCAGGGTAGATATTTCACTGTTCATGAGCAACTTTTGCCACTTTGTCTCACAACTAATTTTGCGTCTACATTCTCAAACCATCTATCTCTCTATGGCCAAACTTTTGTTTGTGCCTCTATGCAGGACAGTAATGTAATATTTGACCACCATAGGAATAAATAAGTGTATTCAGGGCTGCTAAGACCACTCAGTGAGTAAACTCAAGAACTGAGTTTAATCCTTCGTACCCCTATGGTACAAGAAAAACAAATGACTCTTGCAAGTTGTAATATAACATCCACCTGAGCACATGCATACACACTACATAAATCAATTGATGGAAAAATAAGCATTTCAATGTTTTCTTTTAAATAAAGCATTGTTATAATATATAAGTCATTTAATGTGGATATCCAAAAAGAGTAAAATATTGTGTTATTGAAGATGATTGCATTACAGTTGCATAAACAGATGGTAAGTTTCAGCATAGCTATAGAATCTATAAAATGATCAAATGAAATTCTAGAAATAAGTCATAATTCATTCAAAATGTTATTATAGCAATAAAAGGTTATCTTATATAAGTAAAAATAATTTTGTATTATTGTTAAATCACAGCTAATAACACTACCTTAAAGTCCCACACAATCTCTATTGCTATAGATACTTAGTTTTGAAAATTTATAAATTGCTCCAGGTGGTAATGGTGCACACCTCTAATACCAGCACTCAGGACGTAGAGGCAAGTGGATCTCTGAGTTCAAAGCCACCCTGGCCTACAGGAGAACCAGTGATACACAGAGACACTTTGTCTCAAAAAACCAAAAAGAAAAAAAAAGAAAAAATATCAATTGATAGTCATATGCAACTACTCTGTCTTTGATAGAAGGCACAAGATTATCATCATTTACGATAAGAATTGCATATGTAGTATGAACTTTGCACTAGTGGCTATTTCTATGGAAGATACTCTTCTTCCCTCCCCCATTATGTAGACTAGAAATTTCTAGTTAAAAAAATACTGGTTATTTGTTAAAGGCCACACAACTGGTAAATGTAAGTTTCTCTGACTGTAAGGCCTTTGCTCTTTCGATTATTGCCTCTATGCCTCTCATACTATAAACTCAAAATGACACAATGCAGAAAGAGAACTACGTAATTGTAAAATAAAAATCTGCTACATAGCTACAAAATGAAATGTAAGGTGGGCTTCTCAGAAAAAAATAGAAATTATTAGATATAGTTCTCTGAACGGTCTACTACAATTTGGCCTATCTCTTTTGTCATATTTTCAATATAGAGTTCCTGTTTAAACTTTCCATTTGACTGTATCGTTTAAATTTCATTGATATTCCCCAAATGTAACACAAAAGAGAGGTAGATAATTTCAGTCATTCCAATTTGTAGCCCTTTTGTCCAGTAGCATGAATAGATTTCAATATCATGCATAAAGCCACTGTTGTTCTCTTCCTTTTTTTTTTTTTTTGTCGCTTCTGAGTTGGTAGATGGGAAAGAAAATTAAATCTCAACACAGATGTGGATGCCTTTGAAAGCTAAAGAAGCAAACAATACTAATGATCACAGCTATAAGAACTACTGATTTACCTTTTAAAAAAGCTTATAAGGGAAAGATACTAGTTCTCATGGAAGTAAACTAAGATTAGATGTTTACTAGGTTCATTCTGCTTATTGGTGATATAATTTGAGTTTTTGAGAGGTTTGTGGGTAATTATTTTTATTCTTTTAACATCCTTATCTTAAGGTACAGATATTATTCTTATTATGTTGTCTAAAACTTACGATAATGAACTAAGTTCTTGATGTGTTTCCACTTGGAATACTGCAGATTGGATGGAGCTTGGGATGTGTGCAAATTCCCTTAGTACCCAGAAATTCTAAATAACATCTCTACATGTATAAATAAAAACGGCCATTTTGGGATATCTATGATGATTCTGTGCACCAGACTCTAGGAAATTAGTTGTTCAATTGTTCAAAAATTGTTCAATTGCTTCATTAACTAGAAATCATAAAATTCCTGCATTTTTCTCCTCAGTTTTAACCTGTAGTTCTTCTGTACTGTTCAACTTTCCCATTAGAATCATTAAGGTACTTGCAGAACAATAAAAGAGCAAATGAACAAGAAAGTGTGACAAGATAGAAGACTGACAGCAACAGAAGGCAAAAATGTGCGAGACATCTTACTGCTTCTAATTTCTACTCCAATAAGATACTAATTCCTTTCAGAGTGAAGACCGAAGGGCTTGGCATTACCAACACTCTACATACCCCTATGCAAAAAAATGATAAGGTGCTTGTCAGGATTATTTTCAAGGAATAATCTAGTAACTGACTTTTTCCTGCTCTCAAACTGAGGAAAAAGCACCTACACAGGCATTTGAGCTTGCCTGTAAGTGTGAGCACACTCTACACGAACAATCTTTTAAATATTTATCTATGAATAGACGATTAGGATCTTGTGATTTGTTTGAGTAAGGAAGTAGAAAGAATAGATTATGTTTAACACCTATACTTCTTTGTGGTAAGTACTGCCTCTCCTCACCACCCCAATCACCCTGCAGCTAATCTAAATCTGGAAACCACCAGGGGAAGGTGCTTCCAATAGCTTAGAGGGGGTGGAGAAGGGAGAATAGGAATGAAGACCTTTGCAGGTGTTCCCACAAGAGAGTCTGCTTTCCATCAGCCCACTTAGTTTTATATTTATAAATGTTTTTTTTTAAAGCAGAGACAGAAATGGTGACATTCATTTAAGCAAACCCCAGCGTCTCCACTTTACTTAATTGAATAAATAAGATGCACATTCACTTAGTTTGGGGAATAATGTATGTGTTGTCTTCTGAAATATCTGCTACATCTTGTCTTTCTTATCTGAGAATGGACTGCATGCAGAAGATGGGAGCAAATTAAGAACAATTTCAAGACTACCCATATGTTCATTCAAGAGAGTGCAACAACAACAACAAAGATGTGAGAAAATGCTAAGCATGGATTCTAGGCCAGCTTTAGACAATCCCAAACTGAAGAGCTCTTTTTGTTTTCCCATGTTCAATATTTCTTGACCTACTTCTTACAAAGAAACTTGTGCCTGGAAAACAGAAGGAACTCATTTCTCACTTTAACTTGAGATTTATCGTGAGATAGAACTCATTTATTTTGTATAAAACTATGCCTTATTAGGTATGTATAAAACAGACACAAGAGGTTTGGGGTGAAATACTTCATAAATTATACTGTGCAGTGCATGAATATAAAGAGGAAACTATAAATGATAATTAGTACAAGGCAATACTTTAACAAGCAAGGAAATAACTGATGATGTGCTAAATGAGAAACATTTATTATAAGTCTGTGAAAGAGTAAAGCCAGTTGTTAATGGTATACTATATGCTTGATTCCTTATTCCATATTTACCCCTCACAAATGTATAGAAAATAAAAAATTAGACTTTTCGTCTCTGAACTACACATTAGAATTCTGAGTAATATTGAAGAATCATAACATTAAAGAAGTAGCTCTAGCTCCTAAAGGTACTATCATCAGAAACACCCACAGAAGCATGCACGTACACATATTTTATTGATCAATTTGTTCTCAGACAATTTTATAGTCGTACATATTACATTCTGGTTATTCTTTCTTTCCATCCTCTCTCATCCCTTTTCTGTCCCAGTCAACCCCTCATCCCAATTTCTACCAATCATTTTTTTCAGGTTCAAGACTTGATTTGATTTTGTGACACATTTAGTTTAATGAGGAGTATTTTTTGAGATTAGACTCATGCCTTTAGTTCCACCTTTATCAAGTAAGGGATAGATCCTTACTTTCTCACAGCCTTAGAGTCATTTAGAAATGCAGATATTCTGAGTTACAAAACTAATTCTTTGTGCCTCTAACATAAATAACATTTTGTTGGCATAAATGCAACCTAAACACCAGGTACAGTATAACATTGATTAAGATTGCCAGCTCTGTCTATCAAGACATAATAAAGAGGGGGAATTTGAGAAAGTTGTAGATATGTGAAATATGGGTGCTGTATTGAGGGTGTACTCCCACATATAAGCATTCTAACTCATCTAACAAGAGGAATATAATGTGTCCTTAAAGTGTGAAGATCCTAGAGTAGAGAAGGATGTCAGAGCTATTGAGCAACACTGCCTGACACAAGGTCAGACCTATAGGGAGTGTCACAAATTCTGTAGCCCTGCAACAGTCTCCACTTCATGTACCATCCACATGTGTGGGCACATTGTTAGGTAATGGAAGGTTGGAGAAATAAGGTTTCAGTATTGCCAGTATGTAGTGACCAGGACACAGACATTCTGGAACCAAAAATTCTGGAACTACAAAACCAAGCTGTGTATATCTCTGACAAAAGATTAGAAACAAGTCCTAATACTGTGAAACCAAAATAAAACTCTAAGATTACTGGTCTCAGAGAAAGGAGAGTTCGAAAAATTCCTAAAAGTAAAGGGTAAACCTGAAAAGTTACTGAACTTTACTAAGATTCTCTGATAAAAGTATATTAAGTGACTTGTTAAGACAAAAGAAGGTACAGGGGAAATTTAATTTATCATACAAAAGTGAAGTAACCAATTTTTGCCATCTTAATTGGTGTGATGGAAGAAATTTATCTATCACATGCATGTGACTTAGTGCAAAGAAATGGGATGTCAAACTTCATTGTGAGGAATGCAAATATCGTCCTCCAAATAATTCATGCCCTTAACTAATATCTGTAGAAAATCCTTTAGTCTACAAGTTTTGACTCTTGTAAATATTAACACTATCATTAACTATTGATATGAACAATCTTCATAATTTACAATACTATGCCTGAGAGTGGTTGTAAGTGGTTGACTGGAGACTCACATTTCTCTCATGATTATAGATCACATTGCTATTTGCTAATCTTAACCATATTCTTTTTGGTTAATGCACAATAAATTGAATACATTTATGAATGGAGAAAAGTGTGTTTTTTTCTTAAGTACATGGTAGAGGACTATGCAAAATGAGATATCTTCTTACATCTCACAGCATTCAGTAGGTGTTATAAAGAAAAAAAAACAAGGGGTGGTTAATGATGGTGAGTTTCTATATAAATTACCAACTGCTAGTCAGCCAATTGGCTTTCTCAAATATTTAATTTTAATGTTGATCCATAACATGGGGATCGAGTATATGTGGTTTAATAAGGCAATGATAATAATGTCTTATCTGAGTGCTGCTATATGTTCTTTACTGATCACATGCAAGATATTAATATATTTGCTTCTCACAACAACTTTAATGCATCAGTATTTCTCTTATGTATATCGTCCAGACAGGAACTGAAGGGGAGAGAATTTAACAGTGCAAGGTCATACAGCTACTTGTAACTAGATGTGCAAAAATGGAAATCTTGCTTCTACAACCCCATTAATAGTCAGCTGTAGTGGCCTTTGCTTTCTAGTCACTGATCCAGGGTGAGAAGAGCAGACAGTGGTCACATAATCATAACTGAAGTCTCTGGACTTTAAAACAGCCTTCTTCAGTTTTCTACTGTACTCAACTCTAATTTCACTTTGCTGCCTGTTTATGTCACTTTAAAAATTGGTACCTCCCTTTTCTTTGACCCAAATACTTAAAACAGGTCACACATTTAAATATGGCAAGCCCTCAAGCCCTGCAAATTATGAGCAACAACATTTGTTTGTACTACTGACAATTAAAAAAAAAAGACTTATCCACACCTACTTTTATGCTTTTTGGTTTTACAAAAACCGTATTTTTAGAATCTACATTTTATTGTGATATTTAGCTTTAAAAAATATTTTCTGAGAAATAAATGCTTGAAATATTACGAATAAAAATCTTTGAGAACAATATAATCATGTTAAAAATGAATCATTTAAAAAGATATTTAGTGCGAAACTACTTCTTTGCAAAGTATACTCAGAAGCGTGTTTCCCATGCACTCAGTGCAATCTCAAGATATTGGTGGTAAAGAAAACAGCAAATGAAAGGAAACCTGCAACTCTCTATGAATTTCATTTCCAACGAGAATTTCGGACATGTTATAAAGCCATGCCATGTGTGAATTGCTTTTGAATAAGGATTCCTATTGTGTCTTTTTTTTTCATAATTTAGAACCTCATTTCCCCCACAGAGGATTTGAAAGAAAGACTCTCGACCTCTTGGGGTCTATAGATATTTAAGAATTATAAATATTCATAAGTTTAGATAGCCTTTTGTTATTTTTCTTACAGACTATACAAGGCATTTGAAAAAATACTCCAGTTTTAGAGTCATGATTACGCACAAAACATTTTGTTTATTCATAATTTATGTTCACTCGTTGATTGTTCAGATAAACACAAGGATCCTTTGGTGTCATCAGTTATATCCTTTTTATTTACATCAGCAGAATAGCTGTGCCGGCAAAACCTGGAGGAAACTCCATTGCTGGAGCCATTCCATAGAAGTAACTGGGACACAATCACGTTTCGCAAATTTATAGCATTTCAGCACAGCAGAATCCAACATTGGATGTTGCTTTGAGAAACGAAAACTTACAAATGAATAGGAGATGTAAAACAACTACACTGAAACATTTCTGCCATGAACATTACAGAATGAAGGAATGTAAGCCATGGCATTGAAGGAATAGGAGACTCTATAACGAGGGGAAATAGACTGTCCTGGAGATTTTTAGATAACTCTGTGAGAGAACATCCAACAATCAACAGGGAAGAAAATGATTTTCAGCAGAGTGACAAGTGAGTGTCCAGAGTACCACTATTGTAGTTCCAAGCTATGTTACAACTACTGCTGCATCCCTGTGCTACCTGAGGCATGGGCCAGTCATCCAATCTTCCACGATTCGGTGAGCAAAATCTAGGTCCTAAGGAATGTCAGTTAAAGAAACCTCCTCTCCACTGGTACGCCATAAAAATCAAGAATTGTCTTTAATTTAGCTTATTGAATCAAGTATGCTGAACAAAACATCAAAGTGTAGATATTGTTTATTTAATCTCAACTCATCTAGTGTGGGTGTGGGGGTGAGTAAGTGGGTGTGGGTATGGGTGTGGATGGGTGGGTGGATGGATGTGTGTGCTTAAGCACATAGAGGACAAAGAAGGACTTCAATTTCTTCTTTTATCATTCTCTGACTTATTTCCTTGAGGTAGGGTCACTAGATGTTTTTCCTCTGGTAGTTTGTCAGTAAAACCCCAGGATCTGCCTCCATTTGCCAGCCCTGGGATTTCGTATGTGTTCTACATTTTTCTTGGGTGCTGGGGATCTTTAGCACAGATCCTCAAACTTGTGGAATAAACTCTTACCCACTAAGATATCTCTCTAGCCACTCAAACTAAACTCTTAAACTATTTTTTTTACCACAATTTCCAAGTATTAATTTTTGTGATGACGTGTTTAACGTCAGTAGAGAGTTTTGAATAAAAATAGAGCCTATAAGTTCTCATGGTAATCCATCCCAGAAAATGACTGTGCTCCCACTCTCACAGAGTTATCTAAAAATCTCCAGGATAGTCTATTTCCCTTCGTTATAGAGTCTCCTATTCCTTCAATGCCATGGCTTACATTCCTTCATTCTGCAATATTCATGGCAGAAATGTTTCAGTGTATTTTAAAAGATGAAGAAAAGAATCGCAACATCAAATTTGGGTGTCCAAGAAGAAAAAGAACAAATAATAAAAGAGAAATGTCAAAACTGAGAGTTTGGTAGGGCAGATTGGAAATGCTTTTGATTCCCTATATAAACTGTCTCTGTTTGCTCTAAATTCTAAACTTAACCGAAATTAGGCCACTTTCCTCCAGAGAACAGAAAGAAACTGGTCACTGTGGAATAGTACCACAGTGAAATTTTAGAAGACTATTATATTTGCTGGTTTCTGATAGCATATTTTAAAAAGTAAAAATACATACATGTACATAATGAACATGTTCATGCAAATCTGTATGGTCGGTATGAATTTAAGTTTTTATGTGACGCTTATTTCAATATTGGATTGAACAAATCCTTCCTATATTATTTTTTGTTTTGTTTTTACAAAATATGATCATTCAATTTATTGACTCAGTTCTCATAATGGTCCAATGAAATGTTTATAGACAGAGAGTACTAGTTCAGTGCTATATGAATATCCACTTGTCCTTATTCACTTAGCTACTTAACAAATGAATACTGAGACATACTGAACAGGATAACTGCTCATTCAAGATGCTTACTGATGAATGATCGATAAGGATGCAAACCAAAAAAGGACATTGTTATTTACTGTATGTTAAAATACATTAGTAGGGGTGTCAGTATACGAAAGAAATTCTTCCAATAATTTCAATAATAGTCATGCCCTAAAATATAGACATCATCTAAATGGAAAACATGGATTAATTGGAAGATTATGGCTAAAGGCAATAGTGAAAGAGTGAAGAATAAGGGATAAGGGCCCACTTCAAGGAGACTAAAGCCCCAATAGTGATGTGTGAAATGTGACTGCTGTAGACAATGTAGCAACACAGGTTATATGTATGGTAGGTACTATGAAATAGATAGAACTCTAAAAACATTGGAGATGAATGATGTGATGGAGAGACAAAGACTATTTTATTAATGCGCATTTTAGTGTTGGAACAATAGAAATGTAAGTATTTTTGGAAGATGCCATAACATGATCTAACTTGTATTTCCATAAATTCTTTTTGATAACAATTTAGAGCCTGGATTTTAGGGTTCTGAGGAAGGAGCATAGAAACTAAAGAGACAGGAATTCAGGAGGCTATTGAAACAATTGACATAAAAGGTGCCACAAAATAAGGTAGTGTCCATAGAAACAAAAAGAACTAGCATGTTTATTTCTTTATTTTTTCTAAGACATGAGGACAATTAACTGGCATAATTTTAAATTTTTATTTATTAGTATTAGTGTGAGTGCAGGTCAGAAGACAACTGTGTAGAGTCAGTTCCTCTTTTGACTTTATTGAAGTTACTGGGTATTGAACTCAGGTCATCATGCTTGGGACATAAAGTGCCTACACATTCCATTGAAACAGCATTCCAACATCCAATTATATGACACTTTAATGTCAGAAAGAATCCTGATTGTAATATTGAGGACTAAATCACAAGTAGGAGGGATTCATTACATTTCAGGACATCTAGACTAGTCCAGTTAGGAAGTAATGGTTGCTAATGCTGAAGTAATGTTGAGTAGTGGTGTTGAGAAAAATCACAAGAATATCATCTTAAACCTTGAGAAATAGATGTTATTTTTGAATAAGCTAGAGAAGGCAGAACAAAGGTGGAAAAAGTTTTTTTTCATTTGGACATACTGAATTTGAGATAGCTATGTATTCCAAGTTAATACAATTGATGTAACTAATTTGTATGCCATTTTAAAGATTTATTTGTGTAAATTTTTATTTTGGATAAAATAAAAAATGAATTGAGAGATAAGGGTGAAAGATAATTATACATGAGATTTACAAGAAGAGAGAACAGGTCTCCAAGAAAATTACACAGGTGACTGAGACCCATAAAAAAAAAAACTAGAATGGAAGAATAGTCTAGAAACCAAAGGAAAAGACAGTTTTCAATAACAGGAAACAAAAACCAGTGCTATAGAGTGGGAAGATAGGGTAAACAGTGACTTGGGTCTCAATAAAGCTGAAATTAGGTTCAAGGATATAGTATGGGTGACATAATCTGATTTGTTTGATAAGTACAATATCAAATATAGAAACTCAGCACTCAAGAGGCAGAGACAGGTGGATCTCTGTGACTTTGAGACCAGTCTAGTCTACAAAGTGAGTTCCAGTATATCCCAGGCTGTTACACAGAGAAATTCTGTCTTAAAAAACCAAAAAAAAACCAAAAACAATAAAAAGAATAAATTAATCTAGGGGGCTGATGTCTCACCTTGTAAAGTATTTGTCACATAAGCATGAGTACCAAAGTTTGGATCTCCAGCACCCGCAAAGAGCATGGCAGTGAATGCCTATAATCCCAGCTCTGGAGATGTAGAGATTTGAGAATCCCTGAAGCATGCTGACCAAAGCCAGTCTAGATGAATCTATGTTGACTAGTGATGGAGGAAGAAATCAGATATCTACATCTAACTTCCTTCTCTCTCTCTCTCTCTCTCTCTCTCTCTCTCTCTCTCTCTCTCTCTCTCTCTCTCTCTCTCTCTCAAAGAGAAAGTAGTCTAACCAAAAGCAAAAGTCTGAATTTAGGGGAAAAATATCTAACCAAACAAGAACAACAAAAAAAAAATCTGTCTTAGAGTCTTTCCTTAACAAGGCATTTGCTATTTTGGTAATTGATTTGTTTACGTTGGGGGGTAGGGTGGTGAGTATCCATTATTATTGCATATTAGGGGCTTGCAAGTTGGCACTGCAAATGTTCATTCAAATTACTCACCTTTTATTCCTCTAGCTCTGATGGAGTGTAGCAAAACACAGGGTTAATAGTCTGAAAAGTGTTAGCATCCCAGCATCTTTGAATGCCAGCTGCATTACCCGTGCACAGAACAGCAAGCCTGTTATAGCCTCTTTTCTCAATTGTAAAGCAGGGTAGTAACAATAGTTCTTTTATGGAATCACAGGGGAGAATAAATGAAATAATGACTGCATTGCTTAATATAATATCTTTCAATGTTTAGACACTGTTAAATTCACCTAGAGAGCTTCTTAAATCACCATCTCCTAAATTCACAGTTTAGTAGGTCTAGGATAGAACAAGAGGATTTCGAATTCTAACAAGGTACTGGGAGATGTTGCAAATCTAATCCATGACTCAGAAACCACAATTTTAGTACACTAGAAGTCACATAATAAAAATTTAAAAACAATAAATTCAAACATTCATGTGTCTTGGATGGGAGAAAAGCCACACCGCGCATAGCACAATAGTTCCCTTCCATCCTAAGAGGTGCTGTCCTTATCACAGTATGCTGGCTTCTCCCTCAATAACTCTTTTCATTTTTTTTCCATCAACATAACATCCCTATGCCTGCAAATCTTTACTCAATTGCCTGACCCATGCACTTTCTTTTCATGCATGCAATTCTGTTACAGTACACACTTATACATAAATACCTTTATTTTTTTCTTTGACGCAATTAGTGTGAAAGAGTTATTTATTTCAAAATAGTCCCTTTGAACCATCCTGGAGTGGACTTCTTTATCATTTCTAGCTCTGATTATGGAAACCCTGACAATAAGAGTGCCTTTGAACCATGACCTCTTTTGATGTCTGTATTATTGTACTGATGGGATTTTCTTCTTTCTCAGCCTCTGATATAACAAATCAAGTTCATGCCTCACAGGGCTCATAAAACATCCACTAATGACTGAGAGCAATAGCAATTGATGACATATGTGTAAGTACATGTTGATCAAATTAGAGATGATTTTTTAAATAACTCTAACACTTCTTTTCTTCTTCTTCCTTTTTTTTGTTTTTTTGTTTTGTTTTTTTTTTTGAGATAGGATTTCTCTGTGGAGTTCTGGCTGTCCTGAAACTCACTCTGTAGACCAGTCTGGCCTTGAACTCACAGAGATCCTCTTTCCTCTGCTTCCCTGAATGCTGGGATTAATGGTGTGCTCCACCACTCTTCGACACTCTAACACTTCTAACAATAGTATTCTGGGATATTTCTTATAAAAAATAATATGAAACAAGCATTTATATGGACTAGATGCCACATAATGTTAGAGATTTCTAAAACAGCAACATTCAAAATTGTATTAACATTTGAAACTAAGTTGGTTATTGTCCTTTTATTTGCTTCATTGCCTACAAAACCTGCTTCCAAAAAGACTAAGCCATCAGTAAATCTAGTTAGAAAATGAAAGTCAGATTAAGTGTCTGTGTGTATTTCATCTGAAAGTGTATGCATCTAGTAGAAAAGTGAAAAGATCAGTTTCACTGGAGGCTTTGAATTAAATAACAATTATTATTATTTTGGATCCATAGTATCACTCTATAGCACAGGCAACCCTGGAACTCCTGGTCATTCTTTGGCCTCTGCCTCCCAAATGCTATGGAATTTCAGGCATGTGAGTTACTGTTACAATACTCTAATATATATATATATATATATATATATATAGATAGATAGATAGATAGATAGATAGATAGATAGATAGATAGATAGATATAGATATAGATATATATAGATATATATATATATATCTTTTTCTAGCCAATGACATGCAATATATGGCTAGACAAAGGGATAAACATCCTTTGAAGTTCCTAATTTATTTAAAAATTATTCCTGTGCCTGTTGGTATATATGTATGTGCACATGTGTATGGGTGCCTGTGGAGGCCAGAAGAAGTGCCAGATGGCCTGGAACTGTAGTTACAGGTGGTTCTTAGTTACAACTGCTCTGTGTGAGTGCTGACAATTGAACTTGAGTCTTCTGTAAGAGCTGTATATACTCACAAACTTTGAGTTATCTCACTAGTCCAAGTTTTTAATATTACTATACTTCACTTTATTAGTGTTTTATATGTAGCACCTACTGGATGTTAATTATGAAATCTCTACCTGTGTATGATTGCAAGCCTGCTTAGACACAGCATTCCAGATATAATGACTTATACAACTATATCCTTCTCTCTCCTGCAGTGACTTCTCAGCATAATAAGTAACCAGGAAAACTAATCAATGCGGGCTTACTCAGTTTATAAACAATCTTTTACTGTGTTTTTGGAGTCCATCTCATGAGTACTGCATAATATTTAGAGATGGGAGCTGATAAAGATGTTGAGGGACTTTAATTGTTAATGGCATTGGAACTGCTTAACACTGTATTCTAGAAAGATAATAAATCAGCATCCTGTTAAATATCTATTACTCAAATTTCTTCAATAATATCCAGACTGAGCTTTCATCATGGAACCTGGCATGGAAGGATCTCAAGTTTAATCTACTTTTATCTTTATCAGTTCATAGATTGAGTAAAGAAATGAGTAAAGGTACTCTTATAGCCAAATCCATGAGTTTTCCTTCTTGTTTTGAAAAGCATTGTGAAATGGGAAAACTCTTGCAAATGAGTCATTTAACATAGTTATAGATAGGAAACACGAATTTTAAAGTCATTTTATCTTCCATTCAATATTTCCACAACAAAACAATAATTCAATATAAGTATCAAAATTTCAAAAGGAAATGCAAATACTGATTCTGCAGGGACTGGTGTACAAGAATTTTCAAAAATGCTATCAAGTCAAAATCAAATTTCAGTTAGTGATTTTTGCCATCTTTCAAAACAAATGGTAATGTGTAACTCTGGTACATTAAAGAAGATATTGTTCAAGGACATTTGTTAACACATAGGTCATTTTTACTCAGAGCTATAATATTAAATATAGAAACCATTGAAATAGGGTCGTGAGACCATAGATAGAAACTCAGCCTGATAGTGAACACAACTGTGAGGGAGATTCTAAGCTGACTTAACAAGGTTCTTGGTGAGGGAAGACTAGGCCATTAGACAAAACATTAAGGACGGGAAGGAATGGAGACTGTGATCTTGTTTCAATAATGATTGGATTTAGAAGTCTATTGACAATAACTAAAGAGCATTCTTCAGTTAAAACAGGATCTTATAAGAAAGTATACATGTGGACCTAGAAAAATGTTCAGAAGTTGTAGTAAAGTGTGGCCTAGTAAACAATCCCTATCCATACTAGCACAGTTAAGATAGGTTGCAGAGAAGTCTAGTTATATATCTATGAAAATGTGTTTCATGAAATTGCAGTCTCATAGGCAATTTTGTATTAAATGATGACCTGAGTTTCATGGTGACATAAGATTAGGAAACCCTGAGTTAAACAAATTTACCAAAATATCTTTTACTACAGAAATTTTTAGGCTTAAGTTGTGATTCTCCAAAGAAGAAAATGGAATTGTTGCATTCTAACTATTTGTTTTTCATTTAACATCTTATGGGATCAATATTCTTTAATACTTACTTTAGAAAATGTTGGTCTGTGCTCATACATTGCATAAATTATACATTTAAGAAGAGGTTGACTCTAAATACTTCAACTTACTATCAAGGCAACATTTTTAAAACAATTTTGTTTTTGTTTGTTTTTTATTCTCTTTTAAACACGAGAAAAAAGTTTAAAGTTATTTTTGATTGAGAACACTTAAAAAGACATATATACATAGTATACACTTGCATGCCATTGGCTTTGAGGGTGGCTATACCTTTTAGTTTTATTTTCAATACTCAATCTGTGTGAGTAGAAAATGGATCTTTAATATTTAAAGGGATGAGTCTGCAGAAAGCAGCTCAGGCTATCACAGTGCATGAGGAGGCAATGGTACACTTCAAGATTAACACAAGATGATAGCAATGTTACAGAGCATAATTGGTTAATCATCATATGTTAAGCATCTGCTAATTTCCATGATGCCTTAATTGGGGGGCTTAACTGAATCTGTTTATATGGTGGTTACAAAGATGAAAAAGCAGTGGCTGTACATGTCATGCACAAAATCCTTCCATGACTAGATAGCAGCTGCAAAAGCAGCTATAGTCTTAGAGGTTGACAGGGAAACAAACTGGGTACATTTGCCTATACCTAAAAATCAGCCAAATCCAGGGAAGCATTTCAGCTATGGCTTTAAAATTGTGCTCTCTTTAAGGCCAAGGGGTAGAATATAGTGGTTTGAATGAGATATTCCCCACATTTTTCAGCATTTGAACACTTGGTCTCCAGTTTGTGGTACTATTTGGGGAGGCTTAGTTGGTGTGACCTTGCTGGGTGAAGTGTGTCACTGGCATCTGTCTTTCCGGTTTCAGAAAACTTGTGCCTTTCCCATTTTGTTTTGTGGTTTTGGGTTGAGATGTGAGTCCTCAACTTTTCCTGCACCATTCCTGGTGCCTGCTGCCACATTTCTCTGCCATGATGGTGATAGACTCTTATTTCTCTGGAACTGTAAATCCAAAATAAATCCTTCCTTGTGTAAGTGGCCTTGGTCATGGTGTTTCATCACAGCATTTGAAAAGGGACTAATACAGTGAGGTGGACACATGCCTGTAGCTAAGGATAGGCCAAATCCAAGACACTGGTGCAGCTACAGCTTTAGAATTAGTTTCTTTAAGGCTTCTGGTATTAGATCATTTGTCAAAGTTTAGTCAGTGTTTACATATAAGAAATATAATTCATTTATGTTTAAGATTGCTCTTCACCATAGGAAGATAGAGCTTTTAACAACAACTATGAATATCTCAACATGTCTAGAAGACAACTTACATTATTAAAAGTTCAAATGACAGCCATATAAATTAATGGTAAGAAATAGTTCCTTTCCATATTTGCTAAAGACTTTCTCAGCAAAAGTAGTTTGTATTGTAGACATTGAAGAATACTTTCAACAAGGGCAAATCAAAATGCAAAGGCTTGGCATGTAGGACTTTGTTTTCATGACAATTGGACTCAAATTGTATAGCAGATGGAATAGAAGTGGTATGGAATAATTTTATTTCTTGATCCAGCCTCTGTTCTTGACTGTGTATATTTTTGAAGACCACTTTGTGCATTTTATTCTAATCCTATGCATCTGCCTATGTTAATTGAATAAATGGAAAATAATTTGTGTTTCTTTGCATAATCTAAGTGGCCTATGCTACATTTTCATAAAAGTAGCAACTTCCTTCCCTAATTTACATTAAGCTTTATAATAATAAATGTGAAACTTTAATGTGCAAACACACTTGGAATCATCAATAAACATATGACATAGCTCTACTAACAAGCAGATTGGAATTTACCACCCCATCCTACCATCTGTGCTATGCAGATCCTCACTCTAGATTATGGAAAGAAACAAGATGATCAAGAAATTATAACTAGATTTAAATCATTTACTTATTATGAAATATGTATTCACACACATTAGTGAAAACTTAATGATTGGTTTTCAAATAACTTGAGTTTTTTAAAAAAAAAAAACTTAAAATCTATTATTTAGATTTTATTTTTATTTTGTAAGTATGGGTGTTTTGTTTGCAAACATGTCTGTGTACCACATATGCCTAGTGTCCATGGAGGCCAGAAGAGGGTATCAGATTCCCTGGAACTGGAGTTAGAAGTAAACTATCAGGAGGGTACTTGTAATTGAACCCAAGTCCTCTGAGAGAACAGCAAGCACTGTTAGCTGCTGAGCCATCTCTCCAGTCCCTTTTAATTACTAATTTGTATGTGCATGTGTGCTGTGCTCTGTGTGTGTGTGTGCGTGCGTGCGTGCGTGCGTGCGTGCGTGCGTGTGTGTGTGTGTGTGTGTGTGTGTGTGTGTGACATGTGTGAGGGTGCCCATGAAGGCCAAGAGAGGGCATCTGATCCTCTGGAACTGGAGTCACAGGCAGTTGTGTGTCATACCGCACAAATGTTGGAACATGACAAGGGCTTTTAACCACTTCACCATCTTTGCAGGCCAATTTGAGTGTTTCAAAGTCTATTAGCACTTTGTTTTTGGGAAAAGGAATCAACTAAAATGAACTGAAGTAAAACAATATGTTGTCTACCAGAGATTCTGACACAGCTTTAATAATCATAGACATTTGTGAAGAAATGTAAGGAAAAGTAGGACGTGGGCTATGGTGATTGCTTAGTTGGCAATATGCTTGAAAGTGAAGGACTGGAGACCTGAGGTCCGACTCCAAGTACTCACATGAAATCTAGGTGCTGCACATGCCTGTAGCCACAGTACAGAGTGGCAAACTGAGGTAAGAGGATCCTAGCGAGCAATGGCCATCCAGTATAGCAACTGGTGGGCTTTGGGTTCACAGAATGATCCTGTCTTTTAAAAATAGGATAGTGATAGGGAAATGCAAATCAAAACAACTCTGAGATACCACCTTACGCCAGTCAGAATGGCTAAGATCAAAAACACTGAGGACACCTTGTGCTGGAGAGGATGTGGAGCTAGGGGAAGCCTCCTTCACTGCTGGTGGGAATGCAAGCTGGTACAGCCACTTTGGAAATCAATATGGCGCTTTCTTAGAAAATTGGGAATCAATCTCCCCCAAGATCCAGCTATACCACTCTTGGGCATATACCCAAGGAATGCTCAATCATACCACAAGGGCACATGCTCAGCTATGTTCATAGCAGCATTGTTTGTAATAGCCACAACCTGAAAACAACCTAGATGCCCTTCAACTGAAGAATGGATAAATAAACTGTGGTACATATATACAATGGAATACTGCTCAGCAGAGAAAAACAATGACATCATGAGGTTTGCAGGCAAATGGATGGATCTAGAAAAATCCTCCTGAGTGAGGTAACCCAGACTCAGAAAGACAAACATGGTATGTACTCACTCATAGGAGGATACTAGATGTGGAACAAGGATGACTGGACTGCTACTCACAACACCAGGGAGGCTACCTGGAAAACAGGACCCCAAGGAAGACACGGGGATCGCCCAATGACGGAGAAATGGATGAGATCTACATGAACAGTCTGGACGTGAGTGGGGGTAATGAGGGGCGAGGGGTGAGGGAAAGAGAACTTGGGGGATCAAGAACAGAGAGGGAATACAAGGAATGTTCATGGTAAATGAAGACCACATGAGAACAGGAAGAAGCAAAGTCCTAGAGAGGCCCACAGAAATCCACAAAGATGCCCCCACAATAGACTGCTGGCAATAGTCGAGAAATAGCCCGAACTGACCTACCCTGGTGATGGGATGGCCAAACACCCTAATTGTCGTGCTAGAAACCCCATCCAGTGACTGAGGGAACTGGATGCAGATATCCACTGTCAGGCCCCGGGTGGAGCTCCGGGAGTCCAATTGGCGAGAAGGAGGAGGGTTTATGTGAGCAAGAGTTGTTGGGACCAGGGATGGATGGAATACAGAGACGAGTGGCCAAACGAATGGAAACACATGAACTGTGAACCAATGGCTGAGGGGCCCCCAACTGGATCAGGCCCTCTGAATGGGTGAGAGAGTTGATTGGCTTGATCTGTTTAGGAGGCATCCAGGCAGTTGGACCAGGTCTTGTGCTCAGTGCATGAATTGGCTGTTTGAAACCTGGGGCTTAGCAGAGACGCTTGGCTCAGCCTGGGAGGAGGGGACTAGACCTGCCTGGACTGAGTCCACCAGGTTGATCTCAATCTGGGGGGGAGTCTTTGCCCTAGAGGAGATGGAAAGGGGGGGGGGGCGGGTGGGAGGGGGGGGGGCGGGGGGAGGGAGAACGGGGAAATCTATGGCTGATATGTAAAGTTGAATTATATTGTAAAATAAAATAAAATAAATTCAAAAAAAATAGGATAGTGACAGAATAAAGAAACCAGCATCAAACTCTGGCCTTCACATGCACATGCCTACATATTTACTTGTATACACATGTATATGTGGACATGCCACATGAGTATATAAACAATACACAGATACATAAAAACATTTTCAATATCATGTACTCTCATGAAGATTCTACTCCATGTACTAGCACTTGTTGCCCTTGCCTTCCTAAACCAGTATGGATTCTCTATTTTCTATTGTGATTATTTGTGCATTGCAATGATTATCACCAAGGTAAAAGGCTGGAATGTGTAGGGGAACTAGAGAAATGGCTCTGTCAGTAAAGTTAGTGCTTTTCAAGAATGAGCACAGGAGTTTAATTCTCTAGCCCATAAATAAATAAATAGAAAATGAATAAAGGTGTGGCCATGCACACCTCTCCTAGCACAGAGGAGGCAGATCTAGAATCCCCAGTGCTTGCTCCAAGTTAAATAACTAACCCTAACTGAAAAATTAAGGTGAAGACCAACAAGGAAGCCACCTCTCATCTACCCCTGGCTTCCACATGATCAGACACAAATATGTACACATATGAATGTGTACATACACAATAGCATACATGTAGGAACCTAATCCTGTTTGTCACAGAATGCTGACACTATGCAAATTTAATTTCCCTAAATAAATATGTATATATTTAACACTGTATATTTCCTTTTGATTAATGCAACCTTGTGTCTGTAGGAGCTATTTAGTGATTTCTGAGAAAACACAGTGGCAATTCCATGCCAAAATATCAATCCAGTCATTCATGTAGTATTTTCAAATTATTTTATATTATTTTTAAAAATCATGTAATGTTTTATGCTAAAGTAAGAAATAAGAGTATTCATCCTGTAGCAAAAATGTCACCCTTAGTGTAATAATATACTTTCTTACATCTTTGTAAACTTTTCTTTTGATACTATATCAATTTAAAAGTAAAATACAAATATTCTCTCATCTTTCTCTCCTTTTTGTATGAAAAATCTCTTTAAATCTCTTTATTCATAGTGGTGTATAATTAGACTCAATAACTTGTTTAAACTACAAATAGTCACCTGATATATTCTATAACATCACTAATCAATACATTTGATGGCAATAGATATTAATGTAACTGTACAAACAGTATTAATTCATCTGTATAAAATAAAATGAATTGCTAATTACTGTGTTGTGCATTAAGAGAGAAGCAAATGCCAATATTCTGAAAAACTCAAATTTTGAGTCATATAGAGTCATAATACGAATAATTACAATGCAATATGAAAAATGCAAACATGTAACAAAGGTAGCAACCATTATATGCCTGAGATTTCTATTCCAAGCTTTTTATCTTGGTGATAATCATTACAATGCACTAATAATAGCAATTGAAAATATATAATTCATACCAGTTTAGGAAGGTAGAGACATACCATAAAATAATGCATTATGCTTGGCTTGAGATCAGAAGCAGTGATAAGACATATTGGAATTTACCTACACTCAAAATCCTTTATCCTTAGATTCTATAAAATATCATTAGCGTTCCATGAATACAACACCTAACATAATTACAGTCAATCACAGTAATGTGTACTCCTAAAACAATTTTAAATCTCTCTTCAGTGATGCTTAGTGGTCAGACATGATCATTACTATTTGCTCTTGCATTACATAGAGTTCTTGGATATTTGATATAGTATTAAAAACACCACGAGTATCTCGTAAATAAAAATTAGATTCTTTTATTGGTATAGTTTTTCATTTTTACATACAGATTGATTTTAATGAAATAAGGCCAATTGTTAATTGAATAAACTGTAACACAGAAAATTGTGTGTGTGTGTTTTCAACACATGAAGCATTTTAGCAGATTGAAAGGCGTTTTTGCATCATTTAGTAAATTATGATGGAAATATAAAATGTATTTGCTGCCTACTGGCACCAGAGATTATGAGCTGCTCTAACAATTGGCTTTTCTTTGCATAAAGAACACCCATTATATTCCTGAGATTTCTATTCCAAGAGGCTTACAACGAATGTTGGAAGCCCATTGTTTATGACTTTATTCCTTGCCAAACACTTCATTTATGTTTCTTTGGCTATTCAAAGGGCCAGGACTGTTCTAAGTGAAAGGAGTAGCCTTTCTCATCTTGAGGATGTTACATTGCGATGTCTGCACACTAGGACATAATGGTGGTATTATCCCCTGTAACCTGGCATGAAATTCCTTAGGGCTACAAATCTGCCTTAGGTAATACATCTAGAGAATGTTACTTCAGTATTATAACTAAGGGCAAACAGACAACAAATGCTATATAAATGAGTGAGATGCACTATTCACTCAGACATTAATGTGATTTTTCTGAATTGAAACAAGTAAATTTTTCTTTATATAACTAACATAACAAAAAATATTTAAAAAACAGCTTAAAACACATTTCACAGAAATAGATGGAAGTAGAGGCATATAATTATTAATTAAGGGTGGAATAATATCTAGAAGAAGAAGACATAATGAATGGCTTAATTTTTGGAAACCAGAGTAAGAAGCTACAGAGAACAAAAGACATCAACACTACAGGATAGGACCCAATTCCCAAATCTCTAGATGCTTCATGGGAAGGAAGAGGCATACTGAAATGACTATAGAACACAATTCTCAACCTGTGGGCCATATATATATACCCTGCATATCAGATAATTAAATTATAATTCATAACAACAGCAAAATTACAGTTATGAAGCAACAATGCAAATAATCTTATGGTTGGGCGTCACCACAACATGAGGAAATGTATTAAAGGGTTACAGCATTAGGAAGATTGAGAACCACAGCTGTAGAGGATAGATGATGTCTTTCAAATCCTAATTGTTCAGTTAGATTTGCAGATCAGTGGTACACAAGACATGCACAAGGCTCTGTGCTTTGTGTTACGGATACAATAATTTCATATACATATATATGTATATATAATTGTTAAACAAATATATTTAAATATTAGTATATACTTATTAATTAAGCATAGGGTTCTGAAAGAATGTATATGAGAGAGAATTTTGCAGATAAAGAATTCATTAAGATGATCAATTTTTTCTTGCACATATATTTGGGGTTATATTTAAATTTACCTTGGTTTTAATAAAATTAAGTTCAGTTATGTTGAAGTAATGATTTAGTGGATATTCATAGGAATGATACAAGCTGGGGTACTGTAAAGAATCAAATGCAAAACAGATGCTACCTACTGTAACAGGAGGAAAGAAAATTGACTATACTTCACATGACAAAACACAAAAGCAATTTATTTTTCAAGAAGTGAACTAATTTTTGCATACTATTTACTCTCAAGCTATTATTTGCATACCTATTCATAAGTTATCCAAACATCCCAAAGATGTTTTAGATTCGTTATTTGCTTTGGAAGAGAGAATGTGTATGGGATAGAGACATGAAACATGGTGCTAGAAGATATTCCCAGTAAATATTAGCCCATAATTTAAAGTTTTACAATATATGTGATAACTATACCCACATGATCCTACAAATATATGTGCTGTATAGATGTAAATTTGGAATATAAATAAGACAAATGAAAAACAGGGTTGTTGAAACATGTGTGAACTCAACAAATACATAAACTTTCAAAGGAATATGGTACTCTACTGATATTGTCTAGAATGGTATATGGATGCTGGTAAAATGGTGACCAAAAGTCAGTTCAAAGAAGATATGTTTCCAGCCGGGGGGTGGTGGTACACAATTTTAATCTCAGCACTCAGGTGACAAAGGTAGGCAGATTTCTGTGAGTTCAAAGCCAGGTTGCTCTACAAAGTGAGTCCCATGATAGCCAAGGCTATACAGAGAAAAATCTATATGGAAAAACAAAACCTACCAACAAACAGAAAACAAACAAACAAACAAAAAAACCCAGAAAATATGTGTTTCCAAACACAATCCTCATAAAACTAATTTGGTTACGGGAACTATTTTGGCTTATCTACTTTTATGTTTTCAATAGTTGTCCAATTATCCTATAAAGAACTAGATTGACAATGAATCACTGAGTAACAGTAATTTAATTAGAAACTATTGTGATTTTTAGTTATATCACAAAATCTTGACTCAAACACAACAGCATCAAAAAATACAACCAGTCCCTAAGTTTTTTTTTTAGATATTGTTAAAGGAACAATATTTTAAAAGATAAAATATTATTTCCAATTTTAACAAAGAGCCTATAGCTTAAAAATAGAAAAAATGGCATAAAGCTCTTAGAATTTTGTTTTTCAAAAATATTTCCCAGAATACATGACAAATAAGGACTAAGGAAAAGGAGTAGCCTTCAGAGCATGCCCCAGGAACATATAGTCTCACAAGCATTCTAGAGAAAAGTGTTTCCTTCTGAAGTTTGAGAAGGGCTGCCTCATAGACATTATGGTCAAGGTTGGGATAATCGGTCTAGGATAGAATAAAGCCTTGGTTTCAGTATTTGTATAAGTTCTCTCACCCACTGTAATGACAACAGGGGAATAAGAACATTGATAGTGATATCTGAGTGCAAACTGTCCTTTATTAAAGTAGCAGACACAGAATTGATATACAGAATTACCTGGATGTATAACAAACTCTACTTCATTTCACTTAGAAATCAAGGGAAAAGCATCATGCTATTCAAAATGAATTTTATGAAATTATTGCATGTGAATATATATTTGTGAAATGCATATCTTTCTAGATATCAGATATTTATGTGGGAAAGCTCATAATATATGCATGCAATATATATATATATATATATATATATATATATATATATATATATATATATATATATATGACAAGCT